>JASANG010001084.1:0-121601 GCA_030248215.1 Enoplolaimus lenunculus
AAAGCTTTTGTGGTGGGAAAAATGTTTGCTAGGGTGTCTGAACCCGCTGGCCGCTTCTGGCTACCGAGTCACTGCATAGCGATGTATAAGCTGGTTCATGGGTCGATAACCAAGTAAAATGCTATGTTGGAATGCGTCCAGGCTCGATTGTAGTAGCAAAATAAAATTAGAAAACTGAAAAGCAGACAAATATGAAACATAAAATTTGAAGCAATCAAATTCATTTTGCAATTTATACAATTTAAATACCATACACAATAAAGACCTGAAAGGAAAGTAACAAAAAATATTTACAAACCACCATAAAACACAGAAAACGAATATCAAGTGATACCTACCAGGGCCGGCGCAGCCACTCCCCATGCCCCCCATTTGGGGGCCAACACCCTTAAAAGGTCCCCCACTCTAACCGGTTGAAACAGAAACCGCTTAAGTTTGAAAATGCGTCTGGCTTCTCACTCGCTTCGCTCGCGATATTAGGGCCCTGACCCTGGAATTTGGGGGATCCCTCACCCTGAAATTTGGGGGGAGCCCCAACGCCTGCCTACTTTGGCACTGATACCTACCTACGATAGTAGGCGTTAGGCGTTCAGCAATGCCATAACTGTCGCCAAGTAAACCAGGAAATGAGAATGATATAGGCGGCAAATGTAAGAGAGGGAAATTTGGCTTTTATGCAAATGAACCTAAAGAACCATGCAATTGAGCCGTTCCTACAGGGGCATAGTTTTAATTATATACAAATTATCGTTAGACTATAGCTATATGCCTAAGCCTAAAACACTGATTAACTATAACTTATAAAATGATTTCAGAATAAAATGCTTTAATTACTATCTTATACTTAACATTATATCATATTGAATTTCTGCTTGTACAATTTGTTACAAACGAGCATAATGGGTTTTCTTAAGCCATTTCGTTTCACACTACATTTGCTGACATTGCTGGCAACCATAGTTGCACTAGGATTCGTTATTTCTGCCGGAGTAACATCGCATTGGCGATATGCTGAATTTCCAAGTCTTAATGTAAGCAAAAAACATAAGTAAGCCTAACCGAAAAAATTAGTGTAAAGCTTAAGCTTGCTCTATTTTAGTCCCATGAAAGAATTGTTCGCTTCTCAAAGTCAAACATCGGCCAATGTAATATCAGCCTTTTGTTGTGATATTTGCAATGCTAAAACCGTAATTTTTAGTTGCTAAAGTGTTTAAGCCTTCCGATAGCTTCTTATTGAAGTTACTTTTTGATACGGTTATTAGGATGCTGCAATAATTATATATGACCCAGCCAGAAACCCATCACGTTATAAATAAAATAGGTAGTTTTTTAAACGTTGTTTTATTCCAGTTTAGTTTACATAATTGATACAAACTTATCTTAAGGCACAATTATTGCTATTTCTTACAAGGCACAAAATACACAATTTGCACAACTTATTTAGTTTCAGAAATTGTTTGCGGTACAAGCGAGGGCTTAGATTATTTAATTAACTGACTAATATATTAATAATCAGGCCAGTGTTAATTATAGGGGCCAGTCCACTGGAAGACAGGGTACAGGAGGACTTGGAGATTGAGAAGCTTAGGATTAGGTTTAGGCTTAGGTTTCGGATTAAATTTAGAAACTTAGGCTTAGGTTTAGGATTAGATTTAAAAACTTAGGCTTAATAGACAGAATCGTATAGTTACCATGGGGCAAAAATTGTTTTATAGGAAGTACGTTATCAAGGCCTTTGGGAACACTGTTACACTTCTGACGACGGAAAAGTGCAGAATTCGCTGTGTTCACTAAAAGAAGCAATGCCTGAGCGGCAAAGCGATGGTACATATAATTCGGATGATGTTGGAAAAATAGAAGCACGTCATGTGATCACTGGTAAGAACAACGATTAACATTAATGAATGCATAAAATACTGTAAACGTTAATAGCTTTAATTGCACCATATTCACTGCAGAAAATAACAGTCAAAAAATTTTTAACCACGTTTAAAGAAACATTCGAGTGCAAAGTTGCCTAGAGTGGTGAGGCAATGTATACATTAATGTTTTTCAAAGCAGGGTGGAGTTAGTGCAGCTGAAAAGATATTCAACCAAACATTGCCGTAGAGTTGTCGGTATAAAATGAATTTTGCGGTGGTCACCGATAGGAAACATTGTCGCGACCGTGGGATCCGATTTGGAAAACGCAAAATTTAGTGGGTCCAAATTCACTAAAAAGCTACTCTTTTTAGTTTATCACTCAAGAATGTTCATTCATTTTTTGTCATTATTTAGTGAAAGCTACCAATGGTGTCTATTTTTCTGCGCTAGCTTTACGCTTAGGCTTAGGCTTAGGTTTACGCTTCGACTACTAAATGCTGGCCACGAAACGCGTCGTCGTATCGAGTTGAATTTGGTTTCAAAGAATTTTAAAATTATAATTCTAAAAATAATGGAAAAATAAAATTATTGTTTTTAGCCTGGGAACGAAATACTCTCATTCTGATCGGGGTGTCATCGTTGTTCGCATTTTTTGCCATCATCTTTGGTGCACTTGGCCTATGCATTGATTATTGCAATTATCGACCGTGCTGTCGCATATTCTGCGTGCTGTGGGCGGTGCTTCACTTTTTTGCAGGTACAAAAATGAGATGAAATTAAAATCGGACGCAGATGACCAGGGACGTGTTTGTAGGAGCGGATCCAGAGGCCGAACGGAGAACGGCAACGTTCATCCAGAAATTGATTTGTGGAAAAATTGTAAGGTCAATTTGTATTAATTATTGTCGCTTAAATGTCATTTAGCTTCTCGCTCGCTTCATTTGCGAGTATCCGTTCACGATATATTGCAAGAGATCCAATAGAAATTTCTGGATTCCACTCTGGGCATGTGTTGTTGTGACACGTCTTGTGCGAAATTTTTGATACGAGAATTGGTTCATAAAGGCGTCCGCTAAAGGGTCTGCAGCTAATGAGTTGATAAGCTGCCTGCGTCTGCTTTTCCAGCCTGATTGGTTATAAAACGTCTGATGACTTAGTGTTTTAACCTACGGAATGAGAATACAATCATATGAACTTTTCCAAGTTCTAAGATATTTTCAGTAGATTTTGACGTTCCACAGCTTTCGTAACATGATAATTAAATTGGGATTTTGATTTATATTCTTTTTAACGAAGCAACAATCTGCACTGAATTCTACAGCATAGAAGGTTCATGTATAGGTGTATAGATGACAGCCGTAATAGTAGTATAAGAATATATTTCTAAGCCTAAGCCTCAACGTGAGGGTTAACCTATAACTAAGCCTATGCGTAAGCTTAAGCCTTAAAGCCTATGCAAAAACAATTATTCTAAAATTTAAACTTAGGGTTGCGCTATACTTTACTCAGCCGGACGCCAGCGCGCGCCGCCGGAAAACGCACCGTTCTGCGTGCGGCGACGTCCGGCGGCTCGCGATGAGTATAGCGCAACCTAATACTCGCTGTTGTAGTCCTGCGGAAAAATGGTCTACTCCTGGTGATCGTAGTTTAGTTGTATTCTCTGCACAATTAAACATATTTATAGCAATTCTTTGTGCTGCTGGTGTGCTTGTTTATTTGATAAACTCATTTCAAGCAATTAATCGAGAAATGAAACAAACCATTCATCGAAAAGAGGTTAGCGAATTTCGTTTATTAGTTAACGTTCGGGTCATTTCAAAACAATTTTAGTTCTTTTTTATGATATTTTCTGATAAGAAACGTCTGTACTAAGGGTATTCTACACATGTATGACAGATTGGTGGTATGCCATTGGAGCGATTTGCATGTTTTCGATTCGCGTTTTGTGATTTTAATAAATACAAATCACCAATAAAAACCGTTTGCTATTTTTAAGTGTAACCAAGAGTGGATGATCACTCTTTATAACAAGAGTGTGCAACTGGGTACATTCTGTGCATTAAAGAATGTACCAGCACGCGTTGCATTTCTGTTCGACACCCCCCTCAATCAGGGGGTTTAAGCAAGAGAACCAAGAGTGGATGATCACTCTTTATAACAAGAGTGTGCAACTGGGTACATTCTGTGCATTAAAGAATGTACCAGCACGCGTTGCATTTCTGTTCGACACCCCCCTCAATCAGGGGGTTTAAGCAAGAGAACCAAGAGTGGATGATCACTCTTTATAACAAGAGTGTGCAACTGGGTACATTCTGTGCATTAAAGAATGTACCAGCACGCGTTGCATTTCTGTTCGACACCCCCCTCAATCAGGGGGTTTAAGCAAGAGAACCAAGAGTGGATGATCACTCTTTATAACAAGAGTGTGCAACTGGGTACATTCTGTGCATTAAAGAATGTACCCGGCACGCGTTGCGTTTTTGGCCTACCCCCTCTTATTTGGGGGGATCGTTGAACCAATATTTTGAATTTTAGCTGAAGTCGCTCCGATTATATTTTAACTCCTGTGTTTACTATGTAGATTAAGTGGTGACTACCCCCACCCAAATCAGGGGGGTCGAGCAAAAATGCAACGCGTGCTGGTACACTTTGTGCCATGCGCAGCCCAAGCAATTGCACACTCTTCTGCAAGGTGGACATCATCCACTCTTGGTTTAACTAAATGCAAGTTACACGAAATTGAATTAAATTTTAAATTGACTTCTCTGTTGCTCCAATGCAATTACTTTGTCGCTGATGTAAGTACATGAACGGATTCATTCCGCACTAATATTTTTTAAAGCAATGATGTTGTAAGAAATTTTGGACTCTGATCGTTTACGGCCTCTAATTATTGATACAGACTCTCATTGGTTAAAAATGGTAACTTCAGGCTCTACCCTCTGTTATTCAGGTCTGTGCGGTCGAACTCACTTGGTTTTGCATATATTTCTACCTACAGTGGGTGACAGTGAACCTTTAACAAAGCCCTGTCCGCGCTGGTTGGATACGGCTTATCCGTATTTCCTTTGCTCGTCAACCGTCGCAACTGGAAAACTCATTATTTGTAAAATTGAAAAATTTTCATTTTTAAAACAAGCATATTCAGACAACATTTGTAATATAGTATACGCAAGGTATGGCCAATGTATAGAACATGGCCATAACAGTAGTATAACCCTATTCCTAAGCCTAAGCCTAAGCGTAAGAATGAGCTGGTATCTAAGCCTAAGCCTAAGCGTAAGAATGAGCTGGTATCTAAGCCTAAGCCTAAGCGTAAGAATGAGCTGATATCTAAGCCTAAGCGTAAGAATGAGCTATCTAAGCCTAAGCGTAAGAATGAGCTGATATCTAAGCCTCAGCTTAAGCAAAAAATAATCTAAAGCTTAAGCTTACTCTCTGCTGCAGTCCCGCAGAAAGACGTTCCGCTCCTGATCTTTTCGTAAGCCCGACACAAGTTTACTGTGGAAGACGCGTTAAACTAAAATAACCGAAATTAATAATTGCAGATGCAATATGGTTGGTCGTTCTACAACTGTGCAACTGGTGCAATCATTTACGCCGTTACACTGGTCACTTGTTTGGCAAGCGTTATCATGATGGGAATTTTGGCTCATAGAAGCAAATATGATTATGTTGCCGTTCCAGGCTCAATGCCCAACCCGTATACGCACCATAACGTGTATACACATCAACAAAAGGTTGTGCAACGTAACTACGTTGGTGCGACTAATGTTTGAACAATCGGTCAATGTATACAACAGGACTGTATCAGTAATATAAGCTTATTCCTAAGCCTAAGCGTTCGCATAAACTTTAACCTAAGCAAAAAAATGAGCCTAAGCCTTATGTACGCTTATGGCAGTCCCGCAGAAAAACGTTCCGCCCCTAATCTTTCCATGGGCCGAACTATCGAACCACTGGAAAATCAGCGATACATCGTAACCAGACCTAACTTGTGGAGGGTGGCGAAAAAGGTTTAAGGGGATCTATGCCGAAATAGTGCAATTGCTGGTGGGCCAATTTTGCGCGCATGCAAAACATTTGCGTGTTCTTCCTTAGATGCCTTGTATGGCACAAAATTTTTTCCATGGCGTCGAAAGAGTTCTATGTCACCGTGTCTCCCCTGTAAAATGTTCGGGTCGTCTGTACTAAACAATTACTGGTTGTTGTCTTTCCTTGAGGTTTATATATCCACTCCAAAAAATTCGAGGTGTGCACTATTTATACAATCACGTACCTTTAATATGATTTTTTAACATCTTTTTTATTGTTTAATAGCAGGGCGTAAACGGATAGTAAAAATAACGGAAACGGAAAACCGATATTGAAGTATATAAATTTCAGATACGTTTTTTGTGCCAACATAATTAAGACGTGGAAATAATGCTCCCCGGGCATTCTAAAATTTTGAAGAAAAAGTGGCGGATGCACCAAAATTTTTAAGGTTATGAATGAATATCGTAATCTTTGTTTCAGTTTTGACAATTGCAGCACATATGTAATAAAAAACTAAACGAATTTTCGGTATTTCTATAACGGAAACGGATACGGATACCGATTTTTACCGGAAACGGAAACGGATATTCAGTTACACCCTGCTTAATAGGTTTGCTGTTTTTCGTAACATTTGTTTTTTGTGAAATACTGTAAAGTGACATTTGTTGATGCAAAATAAAATGCAAATTCATTAAAAGTGTTAATGAACCGCACGATGTACCGAATACCTGTTTCCTGTTTTAGGGTTGGCAGAAAATTAAAACATCTTTAAAACTTTTATACTTCAGTTCCGTTTCCATTTTTTATCAATATTTGTTTCCGTTATTTTCACTATCTGTTTACATTCTGGAATTCGGCTCAAGCAACAGCTGCTTTTCTCTATCGCCGCGTTTTCCACCTCCGTTCGTACCAGAGTTCCTGTCGGCATAAATGTCACCGTTGAACTGAGTGCATCATTTTGTATAACATGTACCAGGGTACAACCGGAGGTCAGCCTCCGGCTCCGGCAGAAAATCCGGCTCCGGTAGAATTTTTGACGGAGGTTCCTGCAGTTTCAGTAGTAAAATTTTGCATAGTTTTGAAAAACTTACCTGTTTAGCTCGTTTTGTTTTACTTTTGTCACTATTTTCAGGAAAGAATTTCCGAAATTTCGCAGAATATTAGCGTAAAACCAAAAAACTTAACAACATATTGCTGAAATTGGCTAAATTAACTAATTGACTATCATTTTTACAACCTAAATTCGCCTCATATCTGGCGTCACCTTCGGCTCTGTCAAGGTTCGCAGACCTCCGGCTATGGTAATTTTCACCTCCGGTTGCACCGTGACGACATGGACCACTACTTTGCAAATTTTTTGTAGTCGTCATTCCTTTACCGTTCTAGACAAAGCTGCTGAAATACCTACTGATCTTTTTTAATGAATTATAAACCTTGTAAACAAGCAATCTCTAAATATTATAATCCACTGAAGCAGTGTCTGCTCTTTATTGCACACTTTCGTGTCTCTTGTATACGGTGGCAAATCCAAAAATTACTGTGAAAGGGCCGCCCGAGTTAGAAGAGAAATAAATTCGCGAACGAGAAGTCGAACATTTTAGTACTAAACCTTTGCACAAAATTTACCTGCTGCTATTGAGGACACTTTCAGTTCCGTCATTGCTTGTATTCACACTTTCGGCTTAAGGACAAAGCTTATGATTATGAGTATGCATAATCAGTATCACTGGCGTATCCAAAGGGCTAACCCCGGCCAAGTCCCTCAGCAGAGATCGAAACCACGCTTTTCCATGTTTAACCCTTTCGCACATGAATATTTTCTATTTCCCATGAAACCTACTATTATGCTAGGATTCGAACTCCAGTGACTGGAGTGGAAGGCGTATACCATCACCACTCAGCTATAGGAGCTTGACGCTCGAGCCCGAGGGGCTCTCACGTCTTGTGGTGATTTAGTACTATGTATACGTGTTGCAATTGTTAAACACGGTGCGATATATACTATTTAACGTATATACACTACGCTGAGTTGCCTACAGGCAACTCAATGTGAGAAGGGGTTAAGACTAAAATGGCGTTCGGCATAGCTTGATTTGCTCTTTCACTATTACCTATACCTCACGCGACCCAATTTCGAAAATTTCTTAATTCGCCACACCAGTGTGCACAATTTACGGCAGCCTTTTGTTAGATCGGCCATGTTATTTTACGGGGCGTCCAGATTCCTAGTGGGTCTATAAGAGCAGGTTTAGATTCTACATTACATTTTTTTGCTTAGGCTTATGCTTAGGAACACATTTTCGCAACGCTTAGGCTTAGGCGTAGGAATACGCTCAATCTACTGTTACGCCCCTAAACGTAACATTGGCCGTTAGGTCTATGCGTGTTAAATGTAAGCCAGATGCTATGTGAGGCAAACTGCCAGATCCTGAATCCCTACTGAACAGGAACTGGTACGATTCCTCGGGCATCTCTGGTGTCCTTCCTACTCCGCACTACGCTCTTGGAAACACAGTATTCCATTATTATGCCGTAGTACATTTTTTGCCTGCGTTTTTATCTGTGACTTGGCATAGATACTATAGGGTAGAGACGTGAATACAGCACGCTATGTATAGAGCTTTATATATGCCTGCTGAGCCATACTGCTAGTCGGCTGTTTATTATCAGTACAGCTTTGTATTAAATGTTTTTTCTGTGCTTGTTTAACCAACTCGATATTAATATTACAACTCGGAACTATTAGGTAGCTGTAACAACGAAGCACGTTTGCAGCTATCAACCTTGGCAGCGGGAGTAAACGTTTTTCAGGACCGGCGTACAAAGGTTTTCGAAGATTTAATACAAACACGTTTGAAAATTTTCTGGGAGGGGGCAAAATTTTTTTCTGGGGGGGCTAAGCAAGCCCGGACAAGAGCAGCCGTATGGTTATTGTAAAGTTTGTAAACACTTCGTCTCGGCTTGGGTTCAGAAACCTTCCAAAAAATTTTCTAAAGCGGTCGCTGCAGATATGGACAAGGCAACGATCAAACAGACCGTGCTTAGCGCTCCCAGAACACAAGGGCTGGCGTAAACACGGCTGGGTGCTGAACAAAATACGATTTTTAGAAGTTTTTGAATACGAACGCATGCCTGTGGCGTCTCGTTCGCTTCACTCGCGTGATTTCATTCGCTACTCTGCATCATTTTGTTGTTTCGATCGCAATATTTCTTTTGCAATTCTACATCTGTTTTGAATCTCGACGGTCTGTTTGATGTATACTTGATTTCAGCAGACACACTCCAAACTTATTAACTTTGGAAGTGATATTCAGGCAATAGTCGTGTTTGGCTTTTCGCTCGCTTCGCTTGTCATATTTCATCCAACTGGCGCCTACATAACTAACGATTCGACCTGGTTCACTATTTCGGTTTGAAACAATTAGGCCATCTTAAAGACGGTCCGAAACGTTGGTCTCACACCTATTACCCATGTGGGTAGAGGCGCGATTAACGTAGCACCCGCATATGCCACCGAAAATTTTCGATTCACCATTTCGACCTTCCTAAAGGCCACAAATTGGTTTTCGGATGGAACGAAGGCAACCGTAAGCCCAGTCCTGGACGATAGTGATAACTAGAGCATGCACCAGGAAGCTGGTTTGCTGTTTAAACGAGAAATAACAGCGAGAAAAGTTGAGTGTATTTTATTCGCTCTCCAGTTAAAAAAACTTTTTATATTCTCGTTTTGATGTACTTTACAACGTTGTGAGCACAGAGCATCATTTTATGAACTTTATTGTTGTTGTTGTTGTTGTTGTTGTTGTTGTTGTTGTTTGCATTCAATAAATTGAAGAGTAAAAACTACACGCGTTGAAAATATTATTTTGCGTTTTGTTGAAATTTATACGTCAGACAACGCTAAAACAGGTGTTTTCACGCTAAATTCACACGATTTTTTTGTTAGTAAACTCGAACAGAAACAACTATCATCATTTTAGAACTTTTCTAGTTTGGTCTGATAACGTTCTTGGAGCTTGGGCAGTTAGACCTATACATTTAAGGTAAAGGCTTATGCTTAATCTTCAAGTGTAGCGTTTAGGTTATAGGTAACAGTTTAGGCTTAGTCTTTGGTAAACATGTTTTCTGTAACCTCGAAAACAAACCCGGGATATACCCCAAAAAACCAGGTTAGACCCGAAAACAAATCCGGATTGCACCCGAAAACAGATCCGGGTCCGGATTTGCATTTATTAAATATCCGGGTCCGTGTTTCTTTTCAAGAAAAATCCGGCTCATACTGCAATTTTAACCATGAGCCTACCTCTTAAACAATATTTCTACAACGCGATATGCAAACACAAAGAACCGCAAATATTTTTGTCTTTGATATCATTGCGTTCTATTGTCTTCATCAATTCTATTTTTCTTACATTCTAAAACGCTTTAAAAGTTTTACTAAAATACTATTTTTGAAATAAATTCGTTAGATTATTTTCACCAGAGCGATGCATTTTTTGCTTATATTCAAGGTCGAATCCACAGCGGTGGGGCAGTCGTCCATAAAATAAAACAAAGTTTAATAAAAAGTAAAGTCCCAAGCTAAGTTTTCATCTTGTACCCACGAGATTTCTCACAATACACTGTTGAGCTCGCGTTGTATATTTCTGGGTCTGCCACTGCGTTTAGTACTTCCAAAAATTTCGCGTAGACCGCTGACTAAGCTAAACTGAATGTTGTGTGCAATATTTATGCTTTCTTAGTATTTTATACAAGAGTACAGTCAGTGCGGGCCCGTAGCCAAGGAAGGGCAGGGGGGATCGGCCCCCTGAAACAAGTTTGACCCCCATAGAAAATTTTCAACTTTACTTGAAACTCATTGAAAACCCTTGAATTCAAACCTGGAAAATTTTTTTGCTCTCCCTAGCAAGGTGAGCTGGCTACGGGTCTGAGTCAATGATATAACTAATACTGATACGCAGCTATCGTACGCAAGGTCTCGACGCAAGGCGGCCCACCCAAGACCGGTCCCATTTCTAGGTGACCAGTCCGGAAGTCCACTAACCAAACGGACTGTGAAGTAATGGCCGTTCATATGTCTGTTCCGTATCGTTGACCGGACCAATTTTCAAAAGCCCAGAACGATCCAGCGGGGCTTGGCCTGCTTTTGCAGCATAATTTTGAAACATTTTACTCGAAAAATACTACTGGTCTCGGAGACTGCCATATTGTTTGTGATTGTCTAAAAATAAATTGTTCAAATTTTAAAAATTCCCTACACCGCCTCTAGACCAGTTTGAGTTAAACACAAACTTTCATACGCGAATGTACCAAACATCATTTTCAGCGGATGGACCACAATTTTGTAGACGAATGACCTCCTACTGACGCTACTTTTTGTTTGCGGGCTTGTTGTGATGAACTATATTTATGTTTTTTTTTTCGTTTAGTTGAAAAATATTTTCATAAAAGATAAGGAAAGCAACAATTGCCTATCGTATTAGTGGCGTATGACTAAAACTTGACAATCTAATAACGCATATTTTGCTCGAGTTACTTGTATACTTTTATAGTAATAAAACAGTCAGAGTAGTCGGGTAAATAACACACTCAATGCACTAATGTGTAGTCAGTGTGGAGCATTCACAAATTTCGCATGCCAGAGACCACGCGATGTATAGCAGTGATCGAACTCGAATGAAGCAAGCAAACGCTAAATGCAATTTTTAATATATCTTGGTCCTGATTATGGTCGGGGGGGGCTACGCATGGGTACCCCCGCCCCCTTTGAATATGCCAGTGAACAGTGTTAATATAAAATAGTTTTTAAGACAATTTTCTGTGTTAAAATTGAAGTTTACCCTGTCTCAATACAGCCACACGTGTTTGTGACTACTGTGTTTTCAATGTAAACGTCATGTTCAGAACTACGACTAATATTATTGAGCAGTGGCAGTAGCGAGGAATTCAGAATGATGGCAGAAGGCATCGAAAAAAGGGGACTTAAATATTTGCTCTTAAGATAAAACTAGCACAGTGAAACGGTGGTTTAGTATTAAAACAGTGTCTTTAAAGCTTAAGCCTAAGCCTAAACCTTAACCCTGGCTGAAATTAATCCGAATTGAGGTATCGGCCTCATTGAAACGAGCCATTGGCTCGGTACGTCCGTGTTGTTGAGACGTTATGAGCTTAACTTTGTATACAAACATTACTTAATTTATAAAAGTAAAACATTTGTTTGTTGATTTATATGGGTTTTGAAAGATTAATTATTAAATATCAGATCTAATTATGATGGCGTTGAGTTTTGGTAATTGTGCAATTTTTGCTGTTGTACATTTTGCCACCGCAATTAAGTTTCGAAACTGTCAGATTTTCGCATTAGTTAGGCTTAGGAATACATTTAGTCTCGGATTAATATTGTGTAGTTAGGCTTAGGAATACATTTAGGCTCGGATTAATATTGTGGTTAGGATTATTACACTTGGGCGCTGTGTTAAATTTATTGTTAGGCTTAGAGTGCAATGTGTAAGTACGGGTTAGATGTGTTCCCACTTTGTTCAGGGGGCAGAGGTTTCGTATGAAATGAACTTATTCAAGAAATCGCTAAGAAATGTCGAGAAAAATTCTTTGGGGAGCAAAGAATAGTAAGATCTGGTCCAAAAAACGCCATAATTTGAAGGAAGGAGACGACTATTAATCTCTCGCTTGTTTTGCACCTAACAGAGTTTTGGCTTTACAAGTATAATTGGCAAATTCTGGTTCAGCAAGTATTCAATTTTTGAATTTTTGATTTCTAATAAAATGCGAATTTGGCAAGCTGTAGAGTTATGACTTACAATGCAACATTTACATAAATTTGACACCTTTGCAGGAGTAGCAGCCGGCCCGTAGCCAAGGCGGGCAAAGGGGCTTAGTTCCTCCGGGAAAAATTTTGCCCGTCTCCCCAGAAAATTTTCAACCTTGCTTGTACGTCATCGAAAAACGTTGAATGTCACTGCTGAAAAATGTTTATCTGGCCACGGGCCTGGTGAGATCGTGGCTGTGAAACGTATACTGTAACCCAAGCCAAGTTCAGTTTTCATACCAGTGATAAAGTCATTGATGCGTTTCGGACGTTTTCTTGACAGGCTTCAAAAACGGATTTATGGCTGATGCAAAAGGTATTTTATGTTCGTTTAAATGTGGATTATTAAACGTTTCACATTTGGACTTTGAAAGCGAATCGCAATCAATGCGTATACCGAATACGGCCCACGTTCAGCTGAGGGTCAAAACAGTAATCCGTATTCTTAACCTAATACCTACCCCTAAGCTTCGGCGTAAAAATAAGCCAAATCCTAAACCTCAACATTAGTACAGTAAGATTACTAAACCTAAGCAAAAAATTAGTTTAAAGCTTAATCTTACTATATTTTAAGCTCTCGTAAAATCGTCTGTCCATCAGCTGGCCACTGGGGGTCAATGCCGTGTTGGCGCTGACGGTAACCAATGGTTATCGGTGTCAAGATAGTTTTTTTAAATATTTATATTCCTCTTCCATTGAATTTTTGCACTTGAGTCGGTTGCAATTATTTATTTACATACTTTAATGCGATGATATTGCAAATATTTGAGAGAAAAAACCATTACAAAGCTTTATACGCCGATGTTTACAGTTTGTCTTTGTTACCATAATTTTTAATACGAAATAAAACGTAGCGGTAGATCGACCAGCCACGCTTTTGAGAAATATTTTTCTGGTCTTAGGCTATTTTTTGTTGATGTGCAAGAAAAAAAGTTTTTCAACGAGTTGGTATGGTAAAGTGTAATTTTTTCAGAAGTTTTAGTATTTAAGTTTGAGTTACAAAAACGCTTTCATTGTTTTACTTCTTAATTTAAACCGAGCATATATTATAGGGCTCGGCGTTGAAAAGGAATTTTCGCATAGTTTGAGGCGTATACCATCACCACTCAGCTATAGGAGCTTGACGCTCGAGCCCGAGGGAACTCTCGCGTCTTGTGGTGATTTAGTACTATGTATACGGGTTGCAATTGTTAAACACGGTGCGATATATATTATTTAACGTATATACACTGCGCTAAGTTGCCTGTAGGCAACTCAATGTGAGAAGGGGTTATAGATAGTAAACTGAAAATTTTTCGCTTAACCTTTTCTCACATGAATATTTTCTATGTCCCCTGAGACCTACTTTTATGCTAGGGTTCGAACTCCAGTGACTGGAGCATCAGGCGTATACCATCACCACCAACGTTTATTAAATATATGTATTGCTCTTTAATATTAACTGCACAGCGGCGGCCGCAGAAAATTATATTTTGGAGGGCACCGAATAATTATAGGGGCCCTATAATTGCCATTCAATATTGTCTACTTTCTTTTTGGCTGATTCTGTTTGGGAGGGGGAGGCACCAGCCAAATTTGTCTGGGCACCAAACACCAATACCCCCGGTGGTGGATACGTCCTTGTAACTGCAACTGAAACTCACTTAATATCTTCTTTCACTTCTGTCAGCATTGAAATGAAATTTTATCATTGCTTTCTGTTTTTTTCGCTAAGTTGTTTTGATGTGATCCGATATTTTTCAATTTTATAATAGGTTTCGCTTGGTGTTATAGGCTGAAGACTTCAAAGTTTCCTTTAATCGCTCGATACCACGCTTTATCATTAGGCTTAAGCTTAAACACAATGTCGACTTCATGTTTAGGTTTAGGCTTAGAATATGCGTAATGTTATACCAGGTGAATACTCAGAATGCCGCGAGCTACAGGTCCAGGATTTTTTGACCAGAAAGTGTTTTCATGATTCTTATCTACGAAAATTCAGCTCAAACTTGGTCCTTGGGATATGGTACATTTAAAGATAATGTAAATGAAGTTCAAAAGAAATACGCCAAATAAGACCACTCTGGGTCAGGTGTATTATCACAGTTATCATTAACAGTATCGAAAGGCCAATAGCACGATTGTCCTATAAAATTTGCCAGTCGTTGAATAATTTTAAATAGCCACAATAAGTATGCAACCGGAATTCCGGTTCCGGTAGGGAAATCCGCTTTTTTTCACTATCCGGTTCCGGTAAAAATTCCGGTCATACGAAAATTTAAGAAAAATTGACATATTCTAACTTATTTTCCGAAAATTAGTCTGAGCGCGTATTGCCAAAATTTTTAATTTGTGTCATACTTCATAATTGATCATACGTGTCTAGCTTTACTACATTTGTTTCAGGATTTCGACATCCTAAATGGTGTAGCGTTAAAAGTGAATTTTTTCGATAGTTCCAGTTCCGGTATTTTTTTAACTTTCCGGTGCTGGTTTCGGTTCCGGTATTTTATAATTCCAGTTGCACCCTGGCAACAACCTATACGCTACAAGACAGCAGCTTTGGCTTGCATAATTCTGGTCTGTTCCCCCAAACATTCAAAATAACTGTATAGATCTTGCCTAACATAAATGTACAAGTAGTATCACACTATCTTAATGTTTCGTGGTGTCTTTGTTATTTTTAACTACTGTCAAGGTTATGAAAAATGTTTTGGGTGAATTTTTGCAAAAAATATAATATTTCGTTGTTTAAATAATTCGTTCCAATATTTTGTCATTTAAACAATTTGTCCGATCGTATCGCAGCGTCTTTCAACTGAAAGTAAAACAGCTTACAAAAATATGCGAAATTAAACAAATTGTATCGAAACAAAGTTCGCGTTACAAAGGTGGAAAATGTTGCATCGTTAATCGGACCAATGTTAGTTTAAGGGGCGTAACAGTAGATTAAGCGTATTCCTAAGCCTAAGCCTAAGCGTTGCAAAAATGTGTTCCTAAGCCTAAGCCTAAGCCTAAGCCTAAGCCTATGCCTAAGCCTAAGCCTAAGCCTAAGCCTAAGCCTAAGCCTAAGCCTAAGCCTAAGCCTATGCCTAAGCCTAAGCCTAAGTCTAAGCAACAAAATATAATCTAGAATCTAAACCTACTCTATTATGGACCCAACAGAAACCTGGATGCCCCTTGAAGTAAGATGGGCCGTTAATCGTATACCTAATTCATTGACAAAGCTTAGTATATTTAGTGCAAACAGCGTTCAAACCAGTGCATTAGTGTGTTTTCAGCTTAAGGATAACACAAAAGATTATCTTTATGTATATTAAAAAGTAGTAAGATTAATGTTTACAGGTAGGTATTTAGTGACACTTTTTCGTTTACCTCACCTTGATTTTTCATGAAAGTCTAAAATAGCACGAAATACAAGGAAAAAATGATTGAACAATTTACTGAACTAAAAATTGAAGCTTGCGTATTGCTAGTTTTTTTCAAACGATTCTTCGCGCAAAGCTTGTTATTCGTACTTTTTAGTTTACTAAACCTTGAATGGATTTTGATTGGAATGACAACAGGTTTAGATATTAAAATCGGCTTGCGGCTATATTTCGGTTATTACAAAAACAGCGTTGCCGTATGCTAAACGATATTATTATAATTTTGCTCTGAAACTAAATTTCCGCGTGTAACTAACGTAGTCACCTTATATCGTACAACAAAACAAAAAAATTGCACAATTTGTAGTTTTGAATAAATATTTTAACATTTTTGCAAACGCAGTAAAAATGCAAAAGCAATCGTGACTGTGCGCAAACTTTGTTTGCAATTTTAGAGCTATTTTCATGGTCACTGCGTAATAGTGTTATTTGCATGATCTGAGCCTGCGGAATATGTGGGGCTGCAGTGTGGCTTTCGGGAAGCACAATAGGTGACAATTTAACAGCATTAAGCAGTATTTTTACTCTATATATCTACTCATATCAACAATGGTTCAGAACACTCAGGAAGTGCCGCCGTGCCCCCTGCACAGACTTGCCGGCGCATATGGTTATTTCTAGTTAAATTGTGATTACTGCATTTTTACTTTCAAGTAGAAAGTTGTGTTTTGTATGCTCAGAGCTCGCAAATGTATGCTCAGAGCTCGCAAATGTATGCTCAGAGCTCGCAAATGTATGCTCAGAGCTCGCAAATGCATGCTCAGAGCTCGCAAATGTATGCTCAGAGCTCGCAAATGTATGCTCAGAGCTCTCAAATGTATGCTCAGAGCTCTCAAATGTATGCTCAGAGCTCGCAAATGTATGCTCAGAGCTCGCAAATGTATGCTCAGAGCTCGCAAATGTATGCTCAGAGCTCGAAAATGTATGCTCAGAGCTCGCAAGTCTAGAGTAACAGAGCTGTACCTGCCTACCTAACAGCAAAAAGATTAATGGATGGATATAACGAGTAGCGAATCACAGGAGATGTGTTTTTCATTTCGTAAAAAAATGGACGCAGTTTGTTTTAGAACGATTTCAAGGTTATTTTACAAAATAATTGGTCGATTTTGCATTTTAAAATATTTATATTGTAATAGTAACTACACAATCACTGTTATGTTTTATGGGGATGGTCGCCTTTGTTTTAGGATACGACCCCCCGGCTTGGGCGAGCTTATTCAAACCGAAACGTAAGGAAGGGGTCGGGAATCTCCTGTAAGTTCGACGGACCCGTAAACTTCAAGCTCGCTAATACGAGCGTTTATTGACACAAAACGAGTAACATCTTACGGAAAGGGTATGTTGTCCAAAAATCACAACAGTTTGACATTTTGCGAATCAAAATTTTATGTTCCAGTGACTTGGCAAAATGTTGTCAATTTGCAGGCGAACAGTAAGGAGAAAAATAGGTTTTCGTTTGTTGCGATATCACGATTTGTTAGCTTCGAAAACTTTTCAGTGATTTCTGTAATCAAAATATTGCTAACAGGGTTCGTGATTACGTTTTTGGACATTGAACAGTTTAGTTCTGCTGTCCCCATCTGGAGCAAATTTAATACTGCGCTCACGCGTAATAATTATTAATGTTAAACACTGTGAACTGTTAATTAGTTGAGCGTTTACTGCTTACAATACCCAAATTACGTGTACTTCGAATTCATTTGAAATTAGATTACGTTGAAAAATCAAATTGTTCATTATAAATGAGAAAAATTTTACAACGACCCGAATAAAAGGGGATGTCAGATGTTCCTTTTGGCTCTCCAGAAAACTCCCCAAATAGTTATTTGGTTACGGACTGTTATTTATTGTTCAATCCAACTCCCGCGATTTGGACCACACTTCTTTAACTTATGCCAGCCTTTTTCGATGGTTACTTATTACTTTAGGAACATGTGTTTAGGAATTGAGTATGCTGCTATGAATATAGGTAACATTACATATATTATGAGTAATGAATCAAATTCTGTACTGAACTTAATTTGGTACGGAAAGCAATACGCAATCTAATTAATAGCATAACTGACCTTTATGCACTTATTAGTAATTTTGGACTCGATGCAGTTACAAGCTCTAATTAGGCATATAGGCTCCTATTGATTTTGATTCAAAATAGAGACCTCAGATTCTAATTACCTACCCCCTTTATAGGAATCTGGCATGTGTATAATTCCTAAAATTATAAAAATTGTAGTTTCAAATGTGTTCAGAATATCGTACCATGTGAAATAATGAATAATTGTTAAAGTTGTGTACACTTTTTTCAACACCTCGTTTCCAGGATCGAAGCCAAAACTTTGCTTCGAGCAGGCTGTTTATAGTCTTATGGAGATTCCAAAATCCAATTATGAAACCTGATTTAAAATGTCGTATATTTTCCGCAAATTTCAAAGGCGGCTATATCCTTTATCCCTTGTACACCCCTCTTTAGTGTTATCCTGCTCCAAAGCTTGTTTTAGTTAATCGGTAGTTTTCTATTGATATTTTCAGGGTTGATATCTACGATAACAGTATTTTAAGTTATGATTTAAAAATTAAGCTTCAATATTAAACCGTTTGCAATATTATCTGGTTGTGAATTTCAAGACAACGAAATTTTATCATTGTTTGACATACCTAATAAAAGGTAAAATGGAAATCGGAAGGGTAAAAATGTTGATTAAAGTAGGGATTGGTTAATCTAACCGAACTAAGTCTTTAGTAATTATTGTTCAACATCGAAATATTGATAACAGATTAATATATATGCGTATATATAATATATTATATATATTATATATGTATATATACATATATATACATTATGTATAAAGCTCAAAATATGATTGAATATTTGTGAAGTTTTTTCGATGCTTTCGGCGATTGAGAAATCTTCTGATTCAGAAATTCTTTACTATACAGATTTTGTTGGGCGTGTTCTGCTTTATACAACGATATTAAAAGCACTTTATGCTACATTGCAATCCATTTTATCGAATAATTGTGTTTCAGCAATTGTCACCTTCGTATCCTTTGAATCTTTGATTTATCTTCCTTCATTTGCTAACAACGAACTATGTCGTCAGTCGAAATCAAGCGTTACACTGGAACCGATCCAGCTGGAAAATCCGCAAGCAGTCGGCATACCACAACAACGTCTTCACGGCAGGAGTACTTTGAGTCACGCTCGGAGCAAAGATACCAGGAGTATCAATCGATAAACGGCGACGATTTCAGTGACCGTCCTCAAATTCGTCAAAAATATGTTCAAATCGAACCGTACGCTTCAATTCGAGGAGGAGGAGCAACAGCTGATACTTCAACAGGAGTGTCAAAACAGGAGCGACAACAACATCACTACTATTCAACAGCGTCTGAAGAAGGAGTACCGCTCAGCGGCGAACGAGACCGTGAAACACATAAAATCGAAGAATATTCATCAAAGACAACAATGGTGAACGGAAAAAACGACTTCGGCCACCTAGGAGGACACCAGGAGCGTCGACGGAGTGATGACAAAGAACAAGAGGGCAGACGACACAAAAAACGGCAAGAGCATCTGGTAGAAGAGCAACATGAGTACCATACGTCCAGTGATTACCGGCAGGAGTCGTCTATATCTGAGCGAATGAAGCATGATACACCTGTTAGAGGTGTATTCTCTCGTGGCACGTCAGCGACCATTGTTGCAGAACAGGACGAACGCAAATTGCGAGAACTTGACCAACAAAGACCTCAACAGCAGCAAAAGCCAGTTTCGATCCTGAAAGACTCAGAAGCAACCACAATGGTATCGGAAAGTTCGACAAGTATGGACGCGAGAGAACAACAACGCGGAGTACAGAAACGACTGAAAAAATTGAAAGAACGAGAACGGGCGTCGTCTAATCGGTCACTGAATAGCATCGACAGAACGAATGGAGCTGGTGAAAATCAAGTCAATGGATTTAGTAGCAAACTAGACACTACGGCTATAATCGGAAGCGATAGTAGAGAACGTCGTGAAAGGGTAAACAGCTTCAAGTGTTTAAAATGAAAAATTTTTGTCTTATTAATTATTGTTTTTTTGCCTTATTAATTATTGTTTTTTTGCCTTATTAATTATTGTTTTTTTGCCTTATTAATTATTGTTTTTTTGCCTTATTAATTATTGTTTTTTTGCCTTATTAATTATTGTTTTTTTGCCTTATTAATTATTGTTTTAAATTGTGACGGTTGATTTAAATTTTATATTTTTATAATTTTGTGATTCTGCTTTTTGAGCTACACAAACCTTTTGCTAGTCTTCATTTATGCGGTGGTTTGAAATATTCGAAGCAGTGACATAACGTGATGCAGATATTTTATATTTAGCCTGCTCAACCAAATTCAACTACGGATAATGGAAATGCGATATCGAATGAAGTTCTTCGGCAAATGCAAGCTGAAATCGACTCAATCAACGACTATCTCGATCGAATTCTTGTCAAAATTGAACAGGTAAAGAGTGTGCTATTTTAACGAAAAGCAATGGCAACGAAAACGCTGCATATGAATTTTGAGATGATACTTTTTCAATAGTCTGACGATCAGAGGATTTTTGTGAATATGAACGAAAATTATTAGAAAAAGGCAACTGGACGAAATAAATATATTTCAAGTGTTTAAATATCGAAATGTTAATTTTGTTGTTTCGCGTTGTTTTTGTTAATTTTTATTAAAATTTAAATGAATCTACGACAATGCTGGCCACCAATATGTTGTAAAAGCGTTGTGCTAAGCTGTAAACCTAAGCATAGCCCAGAATATTTCTAAGCCTAAACCTCGCGTAAGCTTAACGCGACAAATTTTCGATTCGACGAGATTTCGGATTACATGTTATAAGTTGACGAGTTGTCGGGCGACGAATTGTCATGATACCAATTGGATAATATTTTAGTTACAAATCGAAGGTATTACAATTGTCACTGATGACCGCTCTGTGGATCAACTTATTGTCGAATTGGAACGTTTAGAGCGACCGATTAAAGAATTGTTTGAAGATTGCGAAGAATTGCAGTCGGCGTCTCATCCTGATGCTTCGGATTATTTGAGAAGGTCAGAGAGCGTATGCTAATTGTTTTACAAATCCTCATTGGTGGGTGGTACTAAGCGGCAGGGAGCGGCCGGATATCCGGCTCCTGCTAAAAATAGACATCCAGTTGCTGTATTTTAACTTGCCGGATGTGTTTATAAAACTTCAAAAAAATTGAAACGTCATCATTTATATATTATATATATGCCAACTGTTATGGAACTGATTGAAATAAGCTAAATCCTAAACGAAATTAATGGTCATGACCTTCAACCTACTCTATTTTATGGTACCTGAGGAAAACTGGATGAGCTTAAACGTAACGTGGCCCAAGGAAATATTGCAATTGCACGTAATACTACAAAAATATGCAATAGTGGATTAGGATCGCTGTTGAAGTGTTAAAAATGCATCGGCGCGAGAGCTTTGTCGCGTAAACACTTTGGACGGCGCCGGACGTCATCAAAAGTATAGCGCCATCCTAACTCTGTGATATTAATGTGCCTGTATTATTAAATATGTGTGTGTAGCACTCACTTAACCACTTGGTGTATTAGGTCCTGTAATTGAGTCCCGAGCTCACATATTTAGCAAATTGTTTATTTTGATCTTTAGCCTACGGCGATGTTAAAGTAATATCCGCAACAGCCGTAATTCGCCTGTTTGAAAATCTATTGCCAACTGACTGACCCTGGGTACTATATTTATACACCAGTGGTAGATTCAGAAATTTTTTGACATGGGGCGTGATATCTAATAATGCAGTTCCGCAAGCATAAATTCTTAGTAAAACTTCGAAGATGAATTATGCATGCCCCACAATTAAAACTGTGGCTTGGTAGAAAACTGAATTTCAACAAACTTTAAACATGTGAAATTTTCGTTACTGGAATTGAACTAAATTCTCAATCAATAAAATTCACTCAAAGAGTAGTGCAAAACGTGGAGTTCCGGAATTGAACAAAAGCGTGAAATGGAGATGTGGAATTGACGCCAAAATTTTCCACCACCTCACAGTTTTAATTGTGGAGGATGCATTACAGAAGGGCAATTTTTCTATTATAGAATTGTTTTAATGCTGCTGAAAAAATTTTCATCCGGAGGGTTGGTCGATGCTGTTCTAAGGGAAAACAGTTCGACGTCTGGCTCGCAGCCTTGGCTATTAATTGCTGTGGCAGCATTTTTGTGTGGCGTTGTATGTTCACCTTAATGATTAGTTACTGACTCCCACATAATGACCGTTATATATAAAAATGTGTTTAAATTATTTTCCAAACAAACCAAGCAAACTGTGAACTCACCTAATAGCCAGTAATTTATCAAGCCTACCTAAAGCTTGAAGAACTTCCTATACAAACGCTTTAATTTTACGTTTCCAGTTTGTTTTATTAACCTCAACAAATATACCCCTTATCGTTTGTTATTCATGCAATTACGTTGATTAGACTTAATATTCATTAAACTCGAACTTGAATAATTTAGCATCTCCCCTAAGCAATTACTGTTACCAAAAAGTTCCAGTTGTACAAATTATTCATAACCGCAACATGGTCCCGTAGCCAAGGCGAGCCAGGTGGGCTCAGTCCCCCTGGCGAAAATGTTCAACCTTGTTTGTAAGTCAATTAAACCCTTTGTATGCCGATCCTCAAACATTTTCACCCCCCCTTCCCCGGCTAGGTGAGTTCGCTACGGGCCTGCCGAGTAATAACCAACATTTCGATTACACCCAAATTTAATGACGTTTGAAAAGTTAATCTTTTTTGCGAGCGGAACATTTGAGTTCATCATACTTGTTGCTCAGGATTCAATAATCCGAATATGAAAAATGATGCAAATACTCATATCCACCGGATTCGAAATTTCAAGCAATTCCGGTTTCCAAACTTTTCCAAACTCAGCGATTTTGTTACAAAATTTTAATTTATCGTTAACTGATTTATAATTTCGCCAACGTAGCCAAACACCAATCCGTGTAAACAGGAGCCTTGCCATGACAGTTATGGCATTCACCCCCAAGGGTTACCGGATTAATTGAGCCGAGTGGAGCAGATGTATCGTTCAACCGGTTCGTTGATATTTGTATTATTTATTAAACAAACCGAAAATTTACAACATTAACCAGTGAACGAATCACAATTGGTCCTTTAAATGCGTTGTACAACGCCGTTTTTCAAATAAACCCGGTGTTCCCATCAGAGAAGTGAACTGCCATAAATCCAGAAGAAAAAAACGCGAATGACAACCAAATACTGTTATTCAAATCTACGTTTGATCTTAAAAGTAAATAGTGAACATTTATATGTTTCACTATTAAATTAATATAATTTCAAAACCATGATTCAATGCGTATAGAGTCTTTTTAGTACTGTTATGCCTTCGTTTTGTCAATAAAGCTTTGTTCTCGCCGTCAGCTAATATAACTGTTTTCCCTGTGTGTTCTATGGCTTTCGTAAGCTTTATTTTTTTTTCACCCGATCACAGTGTAGCCACATTTGGTTCGTGGTACTATGTCTGTCAGTTCACATACCATCATGGTTATACTCTAACAGTAGGTATATATGGTGACGATGTTTAGCTACAAAATGAGATAAATATTTAATATGTAACAACTGGATCACTGAGGAACACGAAGAATCTAAGGAGGCTTTCGAAGTTGGATTAATTTAATTTATTAAGCGAATCACAGTAATTTTATGCAACGTCCACAATAACATGCGTACATCAGGTGACTTTTGAGGGGGTAGTGTCATGGACACTAAAGTATTTTTTGCTTCAGCTTCCTTCACATTGAAGCTTTTTGGCTTCAACGTCCAGGATACTGAAGACAAAAATGCTTCAATGTCCTGGACGTTGAAGCTCCTGGAAGTGGGAGCCAAAGAGCCAAAAAGCTTCAGCATCTTTCAAACTGAAGCATTTTTGGCTTCAGTATCGTGCACAATGAAGCATTCTATTTTGGCTTCAGTATCCTGGACGTTGAAGCTCCTGGAAGTTGGAGCCAAAGAGCCAAAAAGCTTCAGCATCTTTCAAACTGAAGCATTTTTGGCTTCAGTATCGTGCACACTGAAGCATTCTATTTATTGGTATCTTCTTCTACTATACTGCCTTTCGTTCCATTTAAGTTTTGCCGCAGGTTCGAACAACTTCCGGTATTAAGAGTTTTGTATTGTTTATAAATCCTGTGCTTATAATTTTGTTTTTGCTGTGATACATTAATGGATATTTATTGTGATATAAACTGAATATATCAAACATTAATGGGTATTGTGATGCGTAGAAGCTTGAAACAAACTCTACTAAATTAAAAACATATTTGTTTGCAACTCAACCGATAACAGCTTCCCAATTTGAAAATTCAAAATTCGGTGAGTATTTACGACGCAAAAACCTCGTGTGAATTGTGAAGTTCAAATAATTCGTTTTTGGCCACTTATTTCAGTCTTTTTTTACTGTTGATAATTTAATTTTATTAATTTCTAAATTCGTAAATTTTGAATTTTAGTCTATAAATTACACTCTCGTAATTACTAAATTGATTTACTACAACATGACGGGCAGAAAGCTTTGCAATTAGAAGTTTTGTATATTCTTACGCCAGATACCACCATATCAACTGTTATAAGAGCGGTGGTGTTATACTTGTCATGCGATGGCGTCCGACGCCGGACGCCGCTGCAAGCAAAATAACATTTCGGTCAATGAAATGGTTGTGCGGTGCCATGCGACAAATTCTGTGCGTTGCTGTACGGTACCGAAAGAGGCCGAGCGGCATTAAAATAGTCAAAACGTATACAGCCACTTCTTACGTTGTAAAATTAATGGATATAAATTTTAGTTCTCTATTTTTTAGGGTGGTCGGACTCCGGCAACGTCGCCTCGCGTATCTCGATCGTTTATGCAGCCCGCCATTTATGGGCGGCATAGACATGAACACAGTCCATACGATTGGTCGAACCGGCGCCAAACGGGACGTGGTTGAAGTTGAAGAGCGTCGCGGATTTGCTGCATCTCGCTTTGGAAGCATGCGTAGCACGTCAAGAGGCCAATCACAATGGCTCAATCCTCAAATTCAACTCAACGGAGTCCAGTTTCATTCGACAGGCAATGTTCGTTCGCCCAATCAGATCAATTCTTCAGCGTCGTTGAGAAGGCAACAGCAAGAGTCAACAAGGGTCTATAACCATTATGGCGGAGGTTCTACGTCACGGTTGGCTTCAAATCAAGCAATATCTGCGTCAACTGGTCGGTTAAATATTGGCGAATGGAAGCAAACACTGCCAAAGCGAAAGCTGTCACAAACGAGTTCAAGTCGAGCACTGGAAGAACAATATGATGAACAGTATATACGCAAAGCGACCAATGTATTCAAAGCATGCGAAGATGGCATTGAATGGGTCACTAAGTTTACAGTAAGTAAATTGAAATATCGATAGCAACGAATAATGAATAAGTATTGCGCTACTTTTACGTTCCCACGGTGGGTGGTCGGCCTAAAACTCAACCGACATCGAAAAACAAAACCAATATTAAAAGCTGTGCTGGAACCAAAAATAGACATTTTTGAGAAATTTGAATACGGGTAATGCGCCTGGTTTTTGAAGTATTTGGATCTGGGGTATTTTTTTTGGTATCTGGTAGGAGTTCGGTGCAGTCGATATATGTGTTTAGACTTATCGTGAATTGCGTCACAGTTTTTGTTCTTTGGATTACAGTTCTAAGTCATAGTCATAACGTATAGGCTTGTGACGATGAAGTATACAGTTTCGAAAATTAGTGAATATAATTTCTGCGCTATACCTTAAGTGTCATTTTTTATTTTGGATTGTAGTTGTTTGCTTGGGAACGCTACGACTTAGGATTGCAAAATTTTGTCAATAAATTAGTCTTGGTACATGTTGTAGGTTTTCTAAAGTTGAGATAATTTTTCTAAGCCTAATTTAAAGAAAATTTTCCAGTAATGTGGGAAAATAAATTTGCGTACCACAGCGAATTTGTGTTGAAAAACGGAACAGTGTTAGCGTTTATGCAGGTTTGCAACAGGAACTAAGTTTTACCGGAACACGAACAGTAACTGAATTTCTTTGCAAGAACCGGAATTTGAAATAATTTTCCTCGCCAAATCCATAACTGTTGGAAGTTTTAGAAGACTTGTCCAAAAATAGCTTAATTGAATTTCCAGCTATTTCGTAATCAAGTTTTGCGAACATACATTGGAAACAGTTTATTAACAAAACTGAACTAATTGCTAAAACACTCATTTCGAAATAGACAATTTTTCAAAAGCAAGGTTTCTAATATTTAACTGATGATGAATAATTTGCAATGAAGCCGTAAAAATTACGGATCGTGCATCTTTGAACACAGGAACAGGAACAGGACTTGAAGTTTTACAGGAATTCCGGCCAGAGCAAGAATTTCAGTGGAACCATGCTTTTATCGTTTTTCAGGAACAACTTTTGAGTATGGAATTTTCGTTGGACGTTAAAGTTCTAGAAGATGTACTGGAACAACACCAACTTGACCATCGAAATATTGTCGATTTTCGACAAGAAGTCGATCACGCTATTGCACGACAGGTATATTGCCGACCATTAATGTTACTTTTAGAAGTCTAACAGCCAGTGTCAGCATATTCCTAGGCGTAAGCCTATGCCTCAGTGTAAGGTTAAGTCTTAAATTATGATTAATCCTAAATTTACGTTTAGGCTTATTAACCAAGAAGTAGTTAAACGTCTTAACCTAGTCTGTTGCTATTCTGCACTAAAACGCAACACCCTGTTAATAGAACATAGTCCATTTGTGAGTGACTAAAGTTGGTTGTTATATTTGTAACATCACCATCAAAACAATGCAATACAGCTGTAAGCCGAATTTTTCCTAGTCATTCCGTTTGTTCTGTCTCCTGTATACGGCCAGTGTAAAGAACAGGGACTGAACAGCATTATAAGCATATTCCTAACCTAAGCCTAAACGTAAGCCTAAGCGTAAGAATGAGGTTATTTCTAACCTTAAACCTAAGCCAAGCAAAAAAATACTCTAAAGCTTAAGCTTACTCTTTTCTAGTCCCACAGAAAAACGTTCCGTCCATGATCTTTCCATGAACCCTTGTTTACAACAGAAGATAAGCGCAAAAACTTAACTGAAACAGTGCTCAAACTACGTATTGTGGCTTTTTAAGCTTAATGTTGACTGGTAGATCCAGGACTTTGCATTGGGAATCGTGAATTTACTGTAGAACAGTACTTCGTTATTTAGATTTTTGTGTTTGATATTTTAGTTATTGCCTAAAATACACCATCTGAGTAAATTTCCATAAAGTTTGCCGAGATTGAATTTGAGGAAACTGTGTCAAATCTGAAATTATTTTCACCAGTTTATTGCTATCGCCACAACTACCACTTTAGTATATAATGTTTTTGCAGGCTGAAGTGTCCGCTGAAGATTCTGTGGCTTATTGCGATTTGCTATCGGAATTCGAACAAAAATACGAAGATTTGCGGGTAATTTTGTATATGTTAATAGCACATAAGTTTATATATATGTATATATATAAATAAATAAAATAAATAAATAAATATATATAGATATATATCTATAGACTTTTGTTACTTAACAAACAGCTGGCGGTACAGAAACATCGGTTTTCCGTTAGGTACCCTATCGTGTAATTGCTCATACATGGTTGAATTTAGTGTTTTCGAAAAGTTTTTTTTTGCAAATTTTTGCGTTTCATGACTTTAATTATTTTGTAAAAATATTTCAATTATAATTTTTGAACCAATACATTACAGGAGCTTTCGTGCGGCCGCATGGTTGATCTGGACTCATTGTTGGCGTTTGTACGAAACTCGTTGCTTGAACTGAAATGGATTTCGGAGCATCAAGATTTAGAGATTATGCGAAATTGGTCAAACGTCGACTTGTTGGATTTGCCTATGCTGGAAAACTATTCCAAGGTGATACACAGCTGTTTAATTTACTTTCAGGCAAGGTAATGCAATTTCGTATTCCTGATTGACTTAATTTTAAAGTATCAAAAGGGACTAAACAACAACCCCCGGGGCCGTACGTGTTATTGATAATACAAACGTGTTGGTTATGGCAAGACTATATTTTACGCAAATGCAGTTGGCCGTTTTGCGGATTGCTTTCAGATAACCTTTTAATGCAATGTTTACAATAATTATTGAGTAGCAGCCACCGATTTGTACCGGTGTTGGGATTTTGCGGCGAGGTTGAGCAAACCGTTGCACTGTTTCGGCACTTTTTGTGTCAAGCAATTTTTGTCCAGTTGCATACTCTTGTTTGGAATCATTATCGAGTCTTGGGCCCCTGTAACGCTCAGGGTTGGACATTACTTTGCAGGACTGCAATAGACTAACGCTTAAGCTTTAAACAAATTTTTTGATTAGGATTAGACTTAAGCTTACGAATATATGCTTATTGCTGCTACCTGTTACAGCCGTATTCTATACATTGAGCGAGTCTTGGTTATAGTATTAATGCTATCAAACTGGTTGTCAGAGTTAACATCATTACTATATTTCAGCAACTACTGCGTGAAATTGAGCTTCGCGAAGTGCATTTCAACGCAATATACAATCAAGGAACCGCTTTGATTAAACAGGAACATCCTGCTATTGCTGTTATCGAGGTATAATGTTTAGTATTTCTTATTTTGCTGCAGGAACTGTTGACGTACGCAACCGCGCCCTGCCGCACGCCTCCGCGCACTGCTGTACACTGCGAACAGGCAGGTGTAAATATAAAATTTCATTTTCTCATAACATATATGTCGTAGACCAAATTGCTATTCAAGCCAAATTGGTGCTTGTCTATATTCAGACTAGAAATGTTTTTGTCGGTTCCAAATCAAATTCCAGCGGTGGCGTTTACCATTTCGCCAGCTATGTCGAGACCGCGCTAACGTCGAATTTAATTGTTTGCAAAGCAAGCGTTAACATCGAGTTACGCCCAATACGGGTTTTCGTGTTTTTTGCACATTTGCAACGAACCAATAAAAGTAAAGCTGCCTCACTATGCATCGTAGGCATAATACTCCAAATAGCTTCTCAAGGTGCGTTGAAATCGGTCACATTGGCACATTTTGTAATTGAATCTATTTGATTGTAACTCAAAACAGCTGCATACATATCGAATTATAAAATACAAAATCAAAAATATTTGGGCATTAGACCCAATTTAGTACGCTTTACTTTTTGCATTTTACTAGCGGGCCATAGTTTTTGTTTTATTTCAGTGTTTTGAACTCTAAATATGTAGGCAAAACCGATTTGGTTGCGCGTGGCGTGGCGCGGTGGCGTGCGACAATTTTTAATAGAAATTTCAGCGACGTGCGGTGAGTATTGCACAACTTTAAAACAACGATTAATTTGTAATTATATATTATAAAAATGTAGGTTAAACATTTTTCAGGCATATCTGCAGTCACTACAAGTTCAATGGGATTGGTTAATTGCGCTATCGAAATGCCTTGAAGAACATCTACAAGACGCTGTTTCGCTACATGAGGTATGTACGTTTGTACCTTGCTTACACGACCACAACAGAATATATTTTGCCAAACCTGACGTGGAATTAAAGATTCAAACGGGCTCGTAGCAAGAGAGGGGTCAGGGGTGGTCAGCCCCCCTCTCGAAGAATTCTGGCTCTCGGGAAAATTTTCAAGTTTGCTTTGCAAGTCACTGACAACCGTTTTATGCCCCTTGTGAAAATTTTTTGAGTCCCCCTCCGTAGCAGGGTGAGCTACCTACGGGCCTGAATTCAATAGGAGAAGAACATTTTATTTAAAACAATGATGGCTTCTTCAGTATGAAATTCATACCTACTGCTTCCAAAGATTTTAATTTTTACCTCTTTGCATGCAACTTTGTATGCTTAATTTAATATTTAATACTTATTCACAGAAAACTGTTTAATTTTTTAAAATTTCAGTTAGTTGAACAAACAAAACAAGCGAATCATTGGATCGAACAGCAGATGAAATTTTTGGAATACAAATTTGATCGAAAAGAATTGCGAACTGAAGATGGGGACGCGTTGCTGGAAGAACTTGAAGTAAGAACAACTAAAACGGTGTTTTTCCTGAGATTTAGGCAACATTTAGTGTTTAACTCATTCAAATAATTGTACCGTAGTAATAAGACGGATTGTCATATTTCGAGTCAGAATCAGTAAGGTAAGAGGTGTATATCCCTAAGTAGAAGTTCGTGACCGGTTTCTAACTTAAATAAAGTTTAGTGCACAACTTCATTGACGAGTATAGATATTATATATACCGATATTAATAGACGTAAGCATTTATTTCACGCTATAACAGCTAAAATTCATATTGAACCGTTATGATTTTAATGTAGTACTTGCTTAAATTATTAAATTCGTAGGTTCCGGTTTTTTTGCGCAATTCAACAAGTCAAAAGTTAATCGTTACTGCCAAATTCAAAATTTACGGTCGAAATCCTGTATTTTTTTCTACCATATAATCAAGAAACGCTGTGTTTGTACAGATTACTTATTTTAAAACAAACATATGTCCATCAATGTTGAATTTATATAATTTCAGGAAATTTATCGAAAATTCGAACGTTACGGTCAAATAATTGGAGCGCTAATTGATCGCTCACGTACAGTATCACCGTTGTGGAAACGTGGCGAACGAGTACAATCCGCGTTTCCGGTTTCTGCTCTTGTTGACTTTGAAGATGTTGATGAGAATGTATGTTGTTGCTTTTTTTCTTTGATTCTAATTGGGACTGGCCAATATGTTTTAGATTTTGGCTAGAAATTTTTTACGGGAAGGCCAAACACGGATTTCGCTTACGTTACAAGTTGAGATGATGAACTTCGGCACGGTGGTGCTAATTTTTGCTTGGGTGCTGAGTCCAATGACTATTGTGGTTAGTTATTCGTGTTCTTTGTTTACCGGTATTTTTTATGGTCACTGTACCGAGTGTTTTGGCTATCGACGGGGTTTTAACTCCTTACCCCAGGGTATACTGTGAGCAACTAAATACAAAAAAATGCACAAGCCATACACAACACACACAGTGCGCAGTGTTTGACCAATCTTACATGTATGCGCAGTGTAAATACTTCAGATGTTTTGACAGCCAGCCTACGCTCGAGTGACCAGTCATATAGTTCACTGGTCATCTTAAACACCTCCCACACGTGAGATGGCGGGTTCGAGTCCTGCCTAGAAATTAGTATTGAAATTGAAAATATTCATCTGACACCGCGTAGTTTTGTGAACTGTATTTTAAGATTAAAATCCTGGGTGGTGACGAATGTTTGCTGCTTGATACATCGGATCACGCCTACTGTTCAGTCCGCCTTCCCGGTAGCGGTCGTTCAGCTAAAGTTCCGTCAGTGATATTTCGAATTCCTCCGCCGGATGCCCGTCTTTTGAGTATTATAGAGCGACTACAGGTATTCTACCGGTTTAGAGTATGATTACAGCTTGTTAAGTGATAGCTGCAAATGCTAAAACTGCGTGTAGGCTAATTGTCACAAAAATCAGTGTGTCTCTCCTATCGTATATTCCTGTCGTATAACTAAACATGACTGTATCAATGAAAGTTAATTCAGCTAACTTATTCAGGTATCACGAAAGAAATATGTTGTCTATTATGCAATTGCAAATCAACAAGCTAAGGCTTAGGTTCAGGCTTAGCCTTAGATTTCAAGAAAAGGCTAACCTAAGTGTAAACCAAATCCTGAGGCTAACCTAAGCGTAAACCAAATCCTGAGGCTAACCTAAGCGTAAACCAAATCCTGAGGCTAACCTAAGCGTAAACCAAATCCTGAGGCTAACCTAAGCGTAAACCAAATCCTGAACTTTGCCTAATCGTGTAGCTAAGCCGGACCCTGAACCTAAAGCGAAGCCAAAAAGGCTAATTTGTAATTGAGGAGGAAATGTACAAGAGCTTTCGTTTAACACTTTGTAAGCAGGAAAAATGATTTGCATAAATTGTTCATTTGTTTGATTTATAATTTTACTTATACGGTGCGGCGGTTATGTTTATTATGGTCGCTGGTTAATTTCAGGCGAAACTTGACATTCTTATGCGAACATGGCGTGAAAAGCATTGCTATATTCGATTTTTGATGCTTATTGATACAATGAAAATTATTCGGTCATGGGATTTGAAAAAGGTGTGGCTACAACTTTTGTAATGTCGTGTTTGGGTTTCGAATATGCGCAAAAGTAGATAGTTCCAAAATTCTTGCTCATATCATAGATACCCTAGCCATTAGAACACAAGTACAGCTGCTAACGTTTACCGGTTCCCGTAGTTCAGTTGCAGATCCGCTTCGCCCCAATGTTAGTGTTGAAATATTCGCGTTTCTCGCAACGAAATTTTCTGACCCTCTTTGCATACAGGGCTGGCTAAAACGATCAAATACAAAGGCGCTAAGAGAAAAAGCCTAAGCAAAATAATCTAAAGAATCTTTTTTAGTTCATGTCGATGCAAGAAGATGAACGTGAAACGATAATGAAAGCACTGAACGATGATACGAACAAGCTTTTGGGCGAATTTGAACCCGACAGCGCTATGTACGAACAGCTCAAAGACGAGTTCCGTCTGACAAATGAGCATTACTATTGGTTATTACAAGAGTCGATGAAGAAAAAAGGTAACTCATTTAGTATCGAGTTAGTGTTGACTGTTCGGAATGATTAAGCTGAAGCAGAAAGGCAAACTTTAATCGTTTTCTGGATCTGTCCTTGTCGCTTCATGCACAATATGTTTCTCATATCTGTTTATGTTTTACAATACACGTAGATAGGATATCAATTCGGGAAGACGTACAACCTCGCCAATAAGAAAATATTCTCGAGCTCTACACTGCGAAAAATGGTGAGTCAAATTGACTCTCTCCGAAATAGGCTCTACGGGACTACACTAACTGAGTCAAATTCTACTACGCGCGAGTCATACGTGTGCGACTCAGTGAGTCCAATTTGACTCTCTCGGAGTCGAATTTGACACAGTTTGTGTAGTCTCGTAGAGCCTCCCGTAGAGCGTATTTTGGAGAAAGTGCATTTGACTCGCCATTTTTTGCAGTGTAGAATCCAGCAGGTTATTGTAAAACCTGTCAAAAGTGATTTTTCTTGTTTCGCCGAAACTTTTTTTTCAAATGATTTTTGCATAATTTTGACCGCTGTTGGTGCTTAGCACGCTGTACAGAACATTTGGCTACGGCAAATTTTTAATTCAGAACCAGATCCGGCGGAAATATTCCAACAGCGATCGAGTGAACTTTTGGAGCGATTAGAAAAAATGTGGAAAGAACTGAAAGGAAGTGTGACTGACTCAGTTCCGCGAGAAAGTCAACCGCTGGAGCTTCTTATTACACGTCATCAGGTAAAAGGTTTTACTGGTAACACGGCGATTTGTCTGGTGAAGTTTCTCAAATGACGAAACGGTTGCAAATTTTTGCGTAAATGAAATTTTGACGTCAGAGTAGCGCGTAAGACTAATCCCGGCTTGTCAATTCTGATGTTTATTGAAAACGTTTTAAGATTATTTTTCACCCAACTATCTAAACTAAAGTTGAGTTGATTCAAACTGAAAACTCTGGACCTGTATTGTCAAACGGTTGTTGTAAGACCTCTATCCAAACTAAAGTTGAGTTGATTCAAACTGAAAACTCTGGACCTGTATTGTCAAACGGTTGTTGTAAGACCTGTATCCAAACTAAAGTTGAGTTGATTCGAACTGAAAACGCTGGACCTGTATTGTCAAACGGTTGTTGTAAGACCTCTATCCAAACTAAAGTTGAGTTGATTCAAACTGAAAACTCTGGACCTGTATTGTCAAACGGTTGTTGTAAGACCTCTATCCAAACTAAAGTTGAGTTGATTCAAACTGAAAACTCTGGACCTGTATTGTCAAACGGTTGTTGTAAGACCTGTATCCAAACTAAAGTTGAGTTGATTCGAACTGAAAACGCTGGACCTGTATTGTCAAACGGTTGTTGTAAGACCTCTATCCAAACTAAAGTTGAGTTGATTCAAACTGAAAACTCTGGACCTGTATTGTCAAACGGTTGTTGTAAGACCTGTATCCAAACTAAAGTTGAGTTGATTCGAACTGAAAACGCTGGACCTGTATTGTCAAATGGTTGTTGTAAGACTTCTATCCAAACTAAAGTTGAGTTGATTCGAACTGAAAACTCTGGACCTGTATTGTCAAACGGTTGTTGTAAGACCTGTATCCAAACTAAAGTTGAGTTGATTCGAACTGAAAACTCTGGACCTGTATTGTCAAACGGTTGTTGTAAGACCTACCACTAAATAGCGCAGATAAGTTTTCAAACGAACGAAATACAAGACGCTCGAATCACAGAGGCACAGCCAGCTCACCTTGCTGGGGGGGGGGTAAAATTTTTAAAGATATCGTATACAAGGGTTTCTGATGGCTTACAAACGAGGTTGACCATTTGCTTATCGGAACCAAAACGTTTCTAGCGCTCCGCATCTCTGCGATTGTCGACGATATACCGAGTTCATTACCAAGCATCACTTACTGATTTGAAACCGATCCCGTTTATTTTATAGACATTCGAAGCTAATCTTCAAGCAAACGACGGTGAAGTTTCAAGCGTTCGTGATTTGTTCAAACAACTCAACGACGCGTCACAGAGTCACATGAGTCGAATGCAACGCGTTTTGGAGCTGTGGGACCAGCTTTGGGACATTTCACGATTATATGTTCAACGGTGAGTTCATATCTGAGTGAATACGTTAGCCTTTACTGTTGCAAGCATTCGGTTGCACTTTGCCTGCCTCAAAAAGCTAACATGACTTAATTGGACAACTAAATTTTATTTTAGTACTTTGTTGGAATGTTTGGCCTGGGCTAAGCAATTATCACTTTAATGGGGGCGGAAGCATTACTGTAACCCGGTAAATCGTACTGCTACCCGATCTTTCTGGCTAGATGTTGGCTGTAAAAATGTAACAGGTATTATTAAGCTAATTATCTTGTGGTCTTGTGGTCAATTTCATAGTTTGTCTTCGACAGTGGCGGATCAAGAGGTTGTTTCGTCGAAGGGAAATCTAGTTTAAGCAAAAACATCACTATATTGCATAAGATGTTGTTGGAGTTCGAACTAATGTAGGATGAATTTGTGGCAGATTGGAATAATTAGTAATTACAATATTTTTCCGTGGCTTCTGTGGCGCTAAATTTAATGTTTAGTATTTCAAACAATGTTGTTTATCAATATTTTAGACTAAAAGCACTTCAAACGCTTTTGAACGTCATCGCAGAAGGCAAACAGACACTCAGCGAACAAGAAGTTGTTTTGGCGCAATTTGGCGAAATGCCAGCAGATTTAGAACAGCTACGAACGCTTCATTCGCAGCTACTGGTATAAAATAGCTTTTAAACATTTTTAAGTAACATTTTTATGGATACATTTTAAAATGAATCTACGACAATTCGTCGCGGGACAATTTGTCGCCTAAGAACTGTCATAAACCCAATTTATTAATCTAAACACAATTCCATTAAGCGTAATCCTGAGCCTAAGGCTAAGTCTAACCATAATGATGGGCGGCGAATAATTGTCAAATCGACTATAATTTCGAATTACAAGCGATCTCAGTCGACGAGTGGTCGGGCGACGAATTGTAGTGATGTCTTTTAAAATAGTGCGAAGAAGAGGACGTTTTGTAGTTATCACTCCAGTAAGGATTATATTTTATATTTTTTTTGCGGAACGAGATGAGAAAAATTTCGTACAATGTTTAATCTTCACTCTGGCAATGCATATATAGTTATTGGACAATATATATTACAACTGGTGATTTGTGATATGTTACAGCGGTCACGGTAACACTAAAGCCCTATTCGCACGTGCAAGTTTTTGCAGCGAGAACTTGCAGTTGCAAATTGCGCGCAGAACTTGCATTTTTCATCAACCAATGAGAAAACGGCTGCAATAATCTCAGTGAACTTGCATGGTTGTGTTGACAGATGTGAACTAAATTTCTATCTGATTTGTAATGAATTATTTGCAGCTGCAAGTTTTTCGAACGGGATTTTGAACAAAACTTGCACATGCAAGTTGTAGTTGCAAGCTCTCACAGCAAAAACGTGCACGTGTGAATAGGGCACACCTGTTGCTAAAACAAACGTTTCTACGATCGAGATAGCAGCCAATGAGAATTTCTTGTCCAATATTACTGAATTCATTATGAAAGTATTGTGGTACTACATCTAAAATATTAGAAAACTAACAACGGTTCTAGACCGCCTATGTTGTACTGTTAAAAATGCAGTGTTGCAGATAATTATTTTTATAACGTTTTCCAACAGCCAAACAGCTATTGCTGGTCATTAACCGATTTAAAACTAACAGCCAACACATTGGACCGTAGTACCAACGAGTGGTAAAATATAAACCAAGTTCTTGAAAAATAAAATTGTTTATTTTTAATTTTCGAATATAAAAACTTTGATATGGCTCTTGAAACAGTGTAAAACTATTAAATTGCCAACATCTTATAGTGTAGCCAGAGCACTGACCAGTTTCAAAATTCAAGCAACCAGTACTCGATTTTATGGCATTAAATTGTTTTTTTTAATTTTTAGGAATTGCAATTATTGCTGCAACAAAAACAGCCACTATTTGATCAATTATCATCGTGTGCATCAACAATGCGGTCTGCAGTTGCACGTTCACGTGGAGACGCGTCTATGACTCATTTGGATGTTGATCGCCTGGAAGATGATGTTCAAGCAGTGATTGTACGATGGGAAAATTTGAGTATTGAAGTTGTCGAACGGTAAGCTTTTAGCCCCCCTTATTTGTACCAGAAGCGTAGCCTGAGTGGTTAACGGAGTGGGCATGGCGTCCCTTTGATGACTTTGACCAAGAGTGGATGATCACTCTTTATAACAAGAGTGTGCAACTGGGTACATTCTGTGTATTAAAGAATGTACCAGCACGTGTTGCATTTTTGTTCGACCCCCTCAATCAGGGGGGGTTTAAGCAAGAGATTAATAGTATGCTTCAGTATACCTACCACCCCCCCCCCCCTTAAACAATGGGGGGTTACAATTTGCTCCTAGCATTACTACGATATAATACTGCATACAGACCGCCTAAACAAGGGGGGGTAGGCCAAAAACGCAACGCGTGCCGGGTACATTCTTTAATACACAGAATGTACCCAGTTGCACACTCTTGTTATAAAGAGTGATCATCCACTCTTGCTTTGACGAATTTATTTCGGTTAATGGCTCAATGCTTGCTGAGAAACAAAAACATTCAAAAACAATACTACTATATGCATTAAAGTAATTGATGTCGGCCTGCAAACACCAACACCAGGCTGCGCGCATAAGTTTCACGCGCAAGTTTGCAGCAAGAAATTGCAGCTGTAACTTGAGCGTGCACATATTGTTCGAATCCCGTTTTACAAAACTTACAGCTACAGGATGCAGCTGTATTTTTTTATCTGCTCCAAACTTTTACGGGTGAATACGGCTTCAGTTGAACTGAACCTTAGCCTGCTTAATCACTGCATAGTTTCGAATTTTTGCCCATGTATAGAACAGGCCGGAACAGTAGTATAAGCATATTCCTAAGCCTAATCCTGAGCCTAAGCAAAAAATTAGTCTAAAGCTTAAACTGACTCTAGTATAGGCACTCCGGAAAACGATCCGGCCCTGTTTTATACATGGGCCCGAATTTTTAAAAATGTTGAAAAGTTTATTAGTAATGATCAGTTTTGAAATATTTTCGTCTTGGTGTCGGTTAATTTGAAACAGTGAAACCAGAACATTATACTGAGATTTATAACTTAAATTGCCTTTGGCTTCTCGCACGTTTCACTTGCAAGTTTTTTCACTATAATTGCAAACACCCCGCATAGGTAATTTCTAGATCCGCCACTGGTTTCCATTTTGATTATTTTCACAATGTTTTGAATTTTAAATATTTAAACTGAATCGGAAGCTTTAACGCAATATAATAATTTAAACTATTTTAGTCTCGATATTTTAGTTAACAAATTTACTTCAAATATATTTTTGTGAATGATATTAGTCGCTTCGCATTGCATAATGCCCATTAATATTTCACACGCTGAGCTGCTAGAATATACATGGAGACAGAAATTGTTTCCTATCTTTAAACAATTACGATCACGCTTAAGTTTTTAAGTTATAAAAATTCCGAGCCCGAGTGTGCGGTTAAAATAAATCCAGGTCCGGGTTTGCATTGTTAAAAATTAACGGTCTAGGTTCAGGTCCGGGTTTTTCTTCCAAAAAAAATCTGCGTGCCAGTCCGGGTACTTATTTAGCCGTCTAGGTTCAGGTCCGGGTTTTTCTTCCAAAAAAAATCTGGGTGCCAGTCCGGGTACTTATTTAGCCGTCTAGGTTCAGGTCCGGGTTTTTCTTCCAAAAAAAATCTGCGTGCCAGTCCGGGTACTTATTTAGCCGTCTAGGTTCAGGTCCGGGTTTTTCTTCCAAAAAAAATCTGGGTGCCAGTCCGGGTACTTATTTAGCCGTCTAGGTTCAGGTCCGGGTTTTTCTTCCCAAAAAAAATCTGGGTGCCAGTCCGGGTACTTATTTTTAAATGCGTTGAACTTTAGTCTCAAATCAATTGAACTTGCATGCCAAATACTAATGGTATATCGACCATCGTACGATAACGAATTTGCATGGCTCAATCGTGTTGAAAAAATTATTGCTGATTTAAAAAATCCAAATCAACTGCAACCGGACGAATACGATATTGAACTGGAACTTTTACTGGTAAGCGTTAACCAATCGAATTTTCAATATTAGCAGTTGTAAGCATAAATTTCTACAGTTCAGTGATACGCAGAGTGTCTGCATTTAACCCTATGTAACGTTCACACGAGTCCTTTTCTCATCATACACCCACACTAATTGACGGAATGGGGGCGGGTCAAACGGTTATTAGCAACGTCAAATAAATTATGGATCCGGTATGGTACATGTGAACTACGTATATGGTGCAGAGCTTACACGTCTAAATTAGTCGGGAAAATTTATCATAATACCTCTTCTTTGACTGGAGGTATACTGCCGTTTGGCAACGGGGAATTCGATATGCAGTAACAGGCAGCTTTGTAAGTATTGCACTCTATGACGGATTATGCACTCTTGGTAATACAAAGGGTGGCGTTATACTTGTCGTGCGACGCGGTCTCTCAGCGTACGCTATTGTACGCAATATGGATACCGTTCGGTGACGGACGGTGACGCATTGTGACGGACGGTGACGCATTGTGACGGACGGTGACGCATTGTGACGGACGGTGACGCATTGTGACGGACGGTGACGCATTGTGACGGACGGTGACGCATTGTGACGAACGGTGACACATTGTGACGGACTGTTTATGCTTGACGGGGCATATCACGACGCTAATTTGAATTGCGATTTTCGATTCGCTCAGTTCGGGGATGGGCAAAACGTGTAAATTTGTACCGTTCACTAACTTGATAATTAATCAGAATCAAGTGTCTAAAAAAATTTCCATAACTTGCCAGAGATTGTCAGGACCGGAGCAGCCACCCCCCCATAGCCCCCCGTTTGGGTGGGTCACAAAAAAGGCTCCCAAACCCTAAAATTGTAAACAAAAACTTTGAAAATTTTTTAATAATCGCAAGGCGGCCCCACCTTGGAAGTTTGGAGGACCCCACTCTGGAAATATGGGCAACCCCACCAACCCTACCCTAGCCTGCTGCGGTACTGGGCGCCGTTGAAACAACATGAATCACTTGATAGTCTTCCAATCAATGATGCACTGAATAAATCTGTTTTAGTTGACACCAACGTGTTTTGGCGATATATCCTTCACATAGTGTTGCAATTATGAGTTGTAGGTTTCTTTGCAACCAATATACTGAATGATATCTAATTACCCTGTTTGCATCAGCTAACTATATTTGCGCAATTATGAACGCCGCTTTCATCGGCAACTAACAGTTTAGCATGCTCTTTTGCATTACTTTTAGAATGAATATAATAAAGTAAAAGATCATGCAACAGCGATTGAAAACGTCAACCATGAAGGCGGTCGGTATATGCGCGAAGCGAAGGTATTATTTAAAACAGACGACAGAGTGTCAGCTGTCTTAAAAGGCTCTTTTTTAATTATTTTTAAATTCTACGTCTTACTGTCAAATAAGTAACGCTTCGATGACCAGTTAGTGGTAGAATTTCAAACGGGGCACATTGTAAACTGCAGTTATCAAGCATGATGTTAGCGAAATAGTACTGCTGAGTTAAGGTTTATAAAGCAGGTGCTCAGACAAGACGAGGTTGGGGCCCTGGATTCCCCGAATCCATAAACCAAGAAACGTTTTGATACGACGTCTGCAATCGAATTTAATACCGAAATAACGTCCAAACGTTAACCTTTACTGTAGCTGCTGATTTTGCGGACTCGTCCCCAATTGAAAACCCGAAGCTACGAGCCGGAATGGTTGTTTTGTAGACATACGACAGCCGAACATCAACATACTACAAAACGTTGACCACCAAAGGAACCGCAACCAACGCATCTATAACCGTGTCACAGCGGAAGTTAGAAACATCCGGCCACGAAGTGATACGTCGCGAGTTGGAGGAACTAAACAGACGATTTGCATTGCTGCCAAGTTTGATTATGGAACGCTACAAGTGTATTCAAACTATGCTTGAACAGTGGCGAATCATGACTGAGGTAATCGGTATGATAGGCTCGTGTACATTTTCAACCCACATTTGAACATTCAAGACTTTGGCTTAGGCTCAAGTAAAACCTTAAGCGTTGGTGTATTTTTAGACTTACGCATAGGTAAGCGTTTTTAGAAACTTAAGCCGAAGCCTGTGGATGGAAGTGTACAAAAGCGACGTGGTATATACACTTTCTGGATGCAGCTTGTATTATTATGTAAAAATGTCAACACAGCAACTATATAAAGGTTAAAGGGGGTCGCTTCTGCATGGACTTCATGGCATAATTAGCAAACAACTTTTTGACAGCAGTTAATAACGGTCGGGTGCTTTGATAAATTTCTTTGCCGTTTTATTTATTTTTTTGTCCCCTGCACTAACGATATTTGGTTGCGAAACTGAAAAATATACGTTACTAGTTTTGCTTTCGTCAAATTTTAGTTCGATTTACACGTTAGGAAGTTGAAATTGCACGATTTGTTTCAAGTATAAGTTCTAATATGTGGCTGTTTTTGGAATTTTAACAATTCAAAACAAACGTTAGTGCGTTTTGAACTATGGGTATAAGTTTTCATTTTGTCTCGGTGTATTTGTTAGGCCGATTTAGCTCGGCAACGAGCTCAAGAAGAAGAAGAGCGGCGACGTCGCGAGGAAGAAGAACGACGTCGACGGGAGGAAGAAGAACGTCGCCGCAGAGAAGAAGAAGAGCGACGCCGTCGAGAGGAAGAAGAACGGCGAAGACGCGAGGAAGAAGAACGACGCCGCCGCGAAGAGGAAGAAGAAGCAAGGCGAATGCAAGAACTTCGCGACAGCGCACGTCGTCGCGCCGAAGAAGAATACGAACGAGCAAGACGAGCTCGCGAGGAAGAAGAAGCGCGACTACGTGCTGCAGAAGAAGAAGAAGAACGTCGAAGACGAGAAGAAGAGCGCCGACGACGAGAAGAAGAGGAGCGTCGACGACGCGAGGAAGAAGAAGCTCGACGGCGTGCAGCAGAAGCGCGTCGGCAACGAGAAATCGAGATGGAAATCTTGACGAAAACAACTACAGTAACCCAATCGACAACGGATGAGCTGCCTGGTGAAGAAACGATGGAATGGCAAGTGACACCAAGCGATCGTGGCCAAGCAAAGGTAGGCGAAGTTGAACAAGATGAACTGCAAACGTACGAAGAATGGACGGAAACCAAAACTCAGTTTTACGAACTCGAAGCTATCCGGCATATGCAAACTGGCGAAATATTGACGTTTGTTGAAGCGTTACGGCAAGGATTGCTCAATTTACACTCCGGGGATGGTGAATTTTATGACGTGGTGTCTGGAGCTCAAATTTCGCTACAAGAAGCTGTAGAACGGGGCTACGTTTCGGAATCGTTTCAAGAATGTTTGAATACAAACTATGGAATTATCGACCCAAACACTGGAGAAGAATTGACATTGTTACAAGCGATTCAACTACGCATCTATGATCCTGAATGCAGACAGCTTCGAAATCCGTCCACAGGCGAACTGTTATCGCTGGAACAAGCTGTGTTCCAAAAATTTATTTCGTTCCGAAATGTTCATAAATTAGTCAAAATGGGTATTTTAAAACTTCCACCAGTGACACTAGAATCAGCAATCGAACAACGAATGATTAATGTTGAAACTGGAGAATTTATTGGAAAAATAACACGCGAAAAAATGCCACTTCGAGACGCGTTGCGGAATGAATATATCACCCTTTCACCGGTTAGAACCCTCCAAACCGAAATTGGGTCTTCCAGCGGCGAGTCAAATGGTCAAACTCCGGATAGTTTTGCTCAAATTGCAATAAGCCTAACAGACGCTATCGCAAACGAATTCATCGATCCTGATACAGGAAGTTTCGCTGACAAAGTTCTGCGCGACAAAGCTGAAGGGGAAAGTACAACAATTCGAAATTTTACCATCCGTGAAGCAATGGCACCACGAAATCGTCAGCAAACTCCACCTGTGCTCGCAAGTGACATACGCGAAATTGCAAATTTAGCAACAAAGCGACGTGTGTCACTCGCGGTCGCGTTAACGCGTAACGTTATTGACTCACGCGCTGGCAAATATCAACTTGTCGGCGGTCAGTCATTAACGTTGCGCGACGCTGCGCGAATGGAATATATTCAACGTCCGTTGAATTTACTCGAATGCCACCGGGCAGATTTAATCGATACGGTGGGGCGGTTTTTGGACCCGGCAACGAAAAGACGCTTTACCCTCATTGAAGCCATAGCCGAAGGTCTCATAGACCCGGACGTTGAGCATATTTGGGACGGCGTGGAAGATCAAGGACTGGGGAGTGCTCAGGTGCCAGGATCTGGTCAGCCCAGCCCTGGCCAGCCAACCGGAGAACTGGTTTCAATTATTGATGCAATTGAACGGGGGCTGATGGACCCAGCCGGTTATTTGATTGTTCGAAACGGGACTCAACGTCTCACGATAACCGAAGCTGTCTTGGATGGTATTATAAGAGAACCCTTACCACATACCTTGTTTGAAATACGTGGTATACGCAACACCAAAACAGGTGCGTTGGTTAATTTCATCGAAGCGATGAATTCTGGGATTATCGAAATTGATACAGGCCGGAGGCGAGGTACAGTTAAAGATTTGGCTACCGAGGAGGTTCTGAATTTTGACGAAGCATGTCAACGCGACAATAATCCACTAATTGAGGGTCTTGTAGCTCATGTGTTACGCCAGCAAAACACGTTTGTTCTCGGGCCAGCCTACAGGCCGTTGGTGCCCAACGCCGGCGCAGAAATGAGCGTATTCCGTGCGATTTGTTTCGGTCTCATCAACCCAGAAACTGGTTGTTTGTGTGAACCGGGCCGCGATGGTGCGCAAGCTTTGAGTCCGAAAGAAGCTTATGATAAGGGAATAATAAGCCTTCGTACGTCGATGCATCTGCATGGAATGCTTAACGTCGCACCAGACTTGGTCGCATTGCCTCGGCTTGTCCGTATGGCTCAAAGAAGGCGAAGACGAATTCCTATTGGCGGAGGAAGCCAGCGGTCCGACCAATCACCAGCTAGTGATTCGGTCAAAATAACCCTTGAAGAAGCGTTGCGAAAAGGGATGATTGATTCTCGCAGTCAGCGAATCCGAACTGAAACCGGAGACGAAATAAGCCTCGCTGACGCTTTAGCACAAGGTATAATTGACCCGAGTGCGGAGTGGATTGTACCTTCTGCTGTGTTTGGGAGCGAAAACGAATTTGGAACAACAACCGCCGCGACAGATTCGCGCCGTGCTGGCTCTGCAACAAGACGTGGGCCAACTGTCGCCGAAACAACAACAGAGCTGATTACAGAAACCACGGATCATATCACAGGAGGGCAGCCAATCAAGCGTGGTGGAGAAATATCTTCTACAGCGATGTCAGCACGATATCCTCATGCGAAAAATGTCGAAGAAACAGTAACAACCGTTAGTCGCGAACGGAAAACTGAAACCAGTTCAATAGGTCCGGTTCCGGGTGGGGTAAGTGCAGCTCGGGCCATCGCTTATGATGGCGGGGCCGATGTTAGCCTAGAGGTGCCTGCAGAAGGAGGGTATGACTTATTGGAAGCAGCTGGCGCTTCTCTTGGCCTGGTCAACCTTGAATCTGGCCTGGTTGTCGTTCCACGAACAACACGACATTTGCCGCTGGAAGATGCATTTGATTTAGGCATTATTGATTGTTCAAATATTGATTATATTCATCCGAAAACTGGCAAGAAAATGAATATAATTGATGCGATAGCTAACGGGCATATGGACTCCCGCGGGGCTGTATACGATCGAAACGGGCGAAAACTTTCGTTATCAGCTGCGCTGGACGCCCAGTACGTGGTGGTCGCACCGCGGGCATCTTTGGATCCTGCTCGACGAATGGGAACTACTCATAAGAACAGCTCTCAGAGGCGAACGATACGATTTGGAATTCCAGCTGAATATACCTCAACATCTCAGCAAGGAGGTGGTGGTGCTGGCGCCGCCACTGGAACTGCATCTTACGAAGAAACTCATGCTTCTTGGACGTTCGATCCAGAATCAGGCAATGTTCACGACGCAACCACTGGAACAACAATGTCACTAGAAGACGCTCTGAAACGAGACAAAATTCCACAGGAACTGATTCGAGTACGAGATTCATTGACTGGGAAAGAGCTCAGTTACCGTGATGCAATTCATAGGGGAGCAATTGATTCACGAACGAACTTTTATCGAGAACATACCACCGGGGGGCGGTATACGATCAAAGAAGCCGCCGCAAAAGGATGGATTCGGATAGGCGGATCGCTAACCGCGACGGGGGGTGCTGCTCAACGACGCACAGCTCTGTATGAACGAAATCAACCAGTGAAAACAAGTGTTCGCCAACAAAGTCGCAAAGTGACATCGACTAAAGATACACCTGCTAATCGGGGACCAACAATCTTTGTCGATCGAACTTTGGTGGATTTGTTATCAGATCGACAATCGATCATAGAAGACGAGGATACAACAATCACTGGATCTGAAGAAACTACCGGAACATCATTCGTGCATGCCGCAACCTATAAGACGTTTACGCTGCAAGAAGCTATCGATAAAGGCTATTTCAATCCGTACTCAACCCAAGTCGTTGACCCGTTGCTTAACAAACCGCTAGCCCTGCTTGATGCTATAACAGCTGGGCTGGTTGACGCCACGTTGGGGTGCGTTCACGACAAACGGTCGAATAAAATGATGAATTTGACTCAAGCTATGCAAGCTGGATACATTTCAACAAGGCATCCGCAACTATTGTCCTCAAGTGAAGCAACAAAATCACCGACACAGCTATCGCCATCGGCATTTGCGCAATCCGGGGGCCAAACCGCGACAGAGGAAACTAAGTCACGAAACGAATGGTCCGGCTATATACAAGGATCGCATTCGGCGTCCAGAACCACCACTGAATTTAAGCAGCCAATAGGAGCAGATCGTCATACTTCAATACTTACGCATCAACTTAAATCTTCCGCTTCACCACGAGAATTCGAATTGTCCAATCAAAATATGCGAGGAACAGAAATATCGCCAAGAACGACATCAGCATTACGAGAGTTCGAGATGACCAGTGAGAAAACAAAACCCAACGAAGTATCAGCAAGAACGAACCAATTAAAATCAATCTCGTCGACAGCTGTTGATCACCAACCATTCACAAGCCTCGTTAGTCGGACGTCATCAGACAACGATTGGATAATTTCACGCCTGGATTCTGCGTCACGTTCACTGCCTGTTGTTTCGACTCAAACGCGTCAAAGTGTTAAATCTTCATCGCAGGTCCGCTCTGTAGAACTCCAGCCATACGCAGAATTAATTGGGCTAAACAAAGTTCTTGATAAGCGAACAGGAAGAACAATGACACTCGCAGAAGCACAAGCATATGGGCTGGGCAAAGTGGAATCGAAAGGCAAACAAATATCGTCAAGCTATGGGGTGTTTAGGTCAGATTTGCGGGCAGCTGTCAACGCAGGTGTAGTCAATCCAAGCAATGATGCGAGTCCAACAGATTTTTCTAATGTTCCAGAACGGGTTTCACTGGAAACTGCAATCAAATTGGGACTCATAGACCCTCGTTCAGGGCAATATCACCACCCGGTCACCGGAGAACGAATGTCTCTATCAAAAGCGGCAAATGCTGGGCTGTTAGACCAGACGCTTGCTCAAGTGTTGCCAAGGGGTATCACACATCCAGTGTCTGGTGAATCGATGAGCCTTGACACAGGCGTCCAACTCGGACTTATTGATTCTGATACTGGCCGGGTCCTTCGACCAGGACCAGAAACGACTCAAGTATCATGGGTTGACTTGCTCCAACCGTCGTATAACGCGTTGCTTGGCGACGGCGTGTATGATCCTAAGAAAGGCTTTTCAGTGTCGATTTCGGCTGCACTACGAGATGGTTTAATTGATATTAATTCAGAAACGTATCGAAATCCGATTACAAATGAAGTTCACTCATTACAAGAAGCTCAATCGAAAGGTAAGTAAGCCGCTACACGTTTTAAGAATTTTAATGTCATCTGTCGCCGTCGGCGTCGTATGTCACCGTGCGGTTTCGGACGCTAATTGCTCGTGTGCAATAAACGTACGGTAACGGAAGACAGTGCCACTCGACATGTACAACGCTTGTTGTGTTAAAAGTATTATTTATTTAAACTAAAATATACCACGGTTAATGATGAGTAGCTTCAGGTAAGTTTTGGTCATAGAACTGTTTGCTAAACTTATGATGCACATAGTAATCATTAGGTCCAAACAACACAAGATATATATTCTTAAAACACGTATATTAATATAAGTAGTCGTTCCGGGAAGTTTAACCTTTTTATTTATGGAACCCCTGCATGTAACTTTATCAATTTTTTGCCCCGGCTGTCAACTGTTTTCCAGCTAACAAATACAAACTTTGAGATAATTTATTTTGTTCTTATAAATATATGGTGGTCTGCGGGCGGCGCTGTTTAGATGTTAACGCTAGAAGAATCGATCCAACCTTCTGGGCATACGCCAACCTAAAACTTTGTACAGCTGGGCATACGACAATCTAAAACTTTGTACAGATGGGCATACGGCAATCTAAATCTTTGTACGGGCTACTAAATGACGTTGGCTTCACACTGCCGAGTTTTTCTTTAACGTTCCGCCGCTGTTTTGGTGTTGAAATTGAGTACATTTGATTTAAAAAAATTACGTGTGACTGCTCGTAATCGTTCGCTTTTATTCTATTGATCTTACTTTTAAACGGACCCATTTGAAAGCAAAGTTTGGTACAAATATTATTTTATAAAATTAAGTCCACATTTTAAATTCACATCCGTAATCCACTCCGCTGAAATTCTTGTCTTCAAATTTATGGATCCGTCCGATCCGAAATTTCGGTGACTTTTAGAATACATTGAAAGCTCATTACTAAATTGATTGAATACATCGTTGCATAACGTGTTACCGCAAATTGTTGCTATATGCTACACGCAGTTGAGATTATAAAATAAGAAAAAGGTGTCCAAGGAGGTTTCAGGTGTCAAACCACCATTGTGACATTCACACTAAGGGTTTTCCAATTCGGTTTCAGTTTGCAACACAACAAACCTTTATTCACAAAATTTTTTACACATAGTAATTTATCTCTTTGTGAGTTCTGGCCACTCCGATATACATACAAGCAGTTATTTCAATTTTCAGGCTTGATCGACCCAGACTCTTTAAACGTACTCACGTGCGAATGCATTAACGATTGGGTGTCACAGCGGCAAATATCGTTACTGGACGCAATCCGGCAAGGACTGGTTGATATTCGCGATAAAACCATACGGCTCGGGCCAGACCGAATTGAAACTTTTGGTTAGCCTGTTGGACCCATGTATTGAACAGGGCCGGAACAGTAGTGTAAGCATATTCCTAATCCTAAGCCTAAGCCTAAGCGTATGGATAAGCCTATTGCTGAGCCTAAGCCGAAGCGTATGCCTAAGCCTAACCAACAAATTGTCTAAAGCTTAAACTGACTCTATTATAGCGCCTCCGGGAAACAATCAGGCCCTGTTCTATACATGGGCCGCCTATTGGTTGAATAACGGTTTCGGATGTAATTTTTAAATTTTACTAGTCGTCATAAAGAATTCGAATTTATATTTTAATGTTTACTATTTGAACAAGGGAGGCTATACGCCATGCGAACGCAGCTTAAATTGCGACTTGCAAGTTTTTCATCGTAAAAACATAATACCCTCTATCATTTTGCAAGGTGATATTTCTTTCAGATCAAGCGGCGAGCAACGGTAACTTTCCAGCAGAAGTAGTGGCAAAACTACGCAAAGTCGACAAAATGACATTGGCCGATGCGTTAAGCCGCGATTTGATTGATATTCGAACCAACGAATTTACAGATTCCGAAACAGGTAATGATTTCAAACAGTGTTTACACATGTAGTTCCTTAGATATCACCGTGTGTTCCTCATTATAGAAAGGCGCCAGGGGCCACCGGCAAATACTGATACTCTGACATGCCCTTCTAAAAATTTTATGCCTTCGACACAATCCAAGTAAAATTAGCGTTGTTCATATTTGTTTGGCTTCTCGTTCGCTTCGCAAGCTAAATTTCTTCCGCCAGTCTGTATTGCGGTCCTGCCGTTGTTTTGCTGTCTGTTCTGTTTTGTATCAACTGATATGCTTGTGAAACGAGGCTTTATATCGCAGGATGGAGAGGCTATATGGTATCCAGGGACGTTTCCATAGTGAGGTATAGACGGTGGTAGCTGGCGCACTGCTATAAAATAGCGTATCCATGATTTCAATAAAGGTCAGTATAGTTTCGTACCTAAAAATATTCTGCGAAAGAGAACCGTGTGAGCGATATACGTTTTAGTGATTTCTAGGTTTCAGCAGAGTATTGTATAGCCTATAAAAGTTTACATGTTCTCGTTCCTCCGGTATATTATTCAATTCCTTTTGTTGTGTATACGGCCGGTATCTGTATGTCGCTAAACGAGGCCTCTTCAATGGATTATCGACATTTAACACTTTGCAATCTGCCGATCCACAAATTTACAGTATACAGAGGCATTGTATACCGTAAAGTTTGCATACCTGCGTAGCTCAGTGGTTGCAGCAGCGGATTGGCCATCAGTATGTCGTGGGATTGAAGCTCACCGCATCCACAGCAATATTTTAGTCAAAATTCCTGCATGGTGCTGCTTAACTTAGAATTGTAAAATATTCAATTGTGGAATCCTAAATTGCGTAAAGAATTTTAAAATATTGCTAAAAGTAATTTGTATTACAAATTTTATACCACATTTTAGGCACAATAATGACAATCGCAGATGCATGCGCTTGCGGTTACTTAGACAGCGGTGAAACTATCAACGATGTTGGCGAAGTGTCCGCTGCTCAACACCGCAACCTGGCATACATAGTGCTTCACTCAACACATTTCGACGCTGAAACGAGTCAAATTCAAGACCCTCAATCTGGAGCTTCTCACTCGCTGCTCGGAGCAATTAATCACGGCCTATTAGACGAAGACTCACTGTTGTACGATACCAAGCAAGGCCGTACCCTCACTCTAAAAGAAGCGTTAACTGATGGAGTGATTGATCCTACCAGCGGACAGTATTATGGGAACAAAGCCACTGGTGGTAGCATGTCGCTTAGCGATGCAGTGAAATCTGGCAGTATTGCACTAATCGCAAGTCCAATGCAAGCAAGCGCAGCTGTTGCTGAAGCGCTGCGTCGTCGTGAATCTGAGGGTTATCGGTTTCGTATTTTAGGGATCGATGGTCAAGATGGACAGTCTTCGGCCCAGCTCGGCGATTCATCGTACAGAACGGTGCCCTCAGTGGCGGTGTCTGGACCGCATAGCCCAGTAGCTCGAGACCATCTAACTAGCCAAGTGACTACGTATCGAATCAGAAAATCTTAGGGTCTTGATTGCACCAGCTGGAAGACTATTGAGGATATTTGGGACTTGCAGCAGCAAATGTTTATGGCAGCATTCCGTGAATTTAAATCGGTAATAAAACATTCGTAGGAATAATTTTGATTCTGGTTCGCTGTTATTGTCGGTAGTGCGCAAATCTTCCTTAAATATTTGTGAATCAATGAGCAATGTACACTGCAAAAAATGGTGAGTCAAATTGACTCTGTCCGAAATAGGCTTTTCCTGACTACACAAACTGAGCAAAGTCGACTCCACCAGAGTCAAATTCGATTCACTCAATCGGTCAGTGAGTCGAATTTGACTCAGTTTGTGCAGTCAGGAAAAGCAATATTTCGGAGGGCCAGTTTGACTCACCATTTTTTACAGTGTAGTTTTGTAAAAAATTATTAAAGCAGCGGAATTTACTTTGTTTATTTTGTCGTATTTAAATATCGTATTCGTAGAACTAAAAATAAATGACCTCATTTAGCTCTGATTTGTTAGTCTTACGAGTCCGTATATTTCCAGTTGAAAGCAACTTGTTGGTACATTTTAAAGTATATTAATCATCGCTATTCGTAATTATAAAATCTAATCCCCATTTTAGTATGAATATTTTGAATATATTCATGTATAAATACGATATTTACCTTATTTTGTTGGTTAATAGTTATCTAAATTTAATTTTCAATTTTTTTAGATGTATTACTTGTTGATAATTTAGAAATCCACTTAAGATTCACAAGGTAAATATAGACGGAAGGAACAAAATATCACTGTATAGACTGTCGGCAGTCTAAAATTGGATTCATTAAGCTAAATTTTTTTAATGTATCATGTAGGGTCCATGTAAAGATCAGACGCGGATCGCCGTTCCGCGGAACTGCAATAGAGTAAGTTTAAGCTTTAGATTATTTTTTGTTCTGCTTAGTGTAAGGAATTTGTCTATACTACTGCTACAGCCCTGTTCAAATACATTGACCGAATGTAGGAAACCAGTTTGATTTAAAAATTTATGCTCAATGAAAAATTAAGAAGATTGCGTTAATATCAACGGACATTTAAGGACACACCCTTAAGTTCCGGTTAGCACTGCGCAATTAACGTAAAAATACCACTTGTCCGTTCGTTACGAAATTGAATGCTCGGTGTATCTGGTTATATTTGACACTTATGTTCATTTTATCCTGCCATAATTTCTTGCCTATAGAAAATTGTAGTTAATAAAAATGCTTTTAAAAATTGGTTTAACTTATGTATATGTCGTAGGCCAATCTGCTATTCAGGCCAATTACGAATTGGCCTGAGCCAATCTGCTATTCTGAGCAAATAGCAGATTGGCCTAAGCTAAATAGCGATTGTAATAAGTAGCAAAACAAGAGTGATGTAAAACCAACACTGATTGGTTCAACCTTACTGCGCTTCTTCGAATAATCAAATCTGCTTGGTTTATAAAGCTTAATAGCAGTTTAGCCTAGACCAAAATGCTATTACGCAAAATAGCAGATTGGCCCACGGCATATACATGAAGTTAGCTACGAAATCAACCATTGGCTTCGTGATATATGCTTTTCCCTATGAATATGGGATATATGCAACGCAATGGGTGTTGCATGCTAGCCGGCAGCATAAATGTCAATGTACAGTCGATGTAAAAGCAGTTGCAGGTTCGGGCTGCATGTCGTAGTGGTAGGGCATTCGAAGGGTCATGCTAAACTCGCCGCGCGGCACCAACGCAACCCCATGCGAGGACTGGAATCTCCGATCGTACGTACATGGACTGATACAACGCCGCGGGTTCATTTCGCTCATAGAAAGATCAGGGCTGGAACATTTTTCTGCGTGACTGCATTAGAGTAACCTCAAGCTTTAGGCTATTTTTTGCTTGGCTCAGGCTTAAACTTAGGCTTAATACTGGTCCGCTTTTGTTCTTTACACTGGCCGTATAACGGACTTGCGATTATTTCAAAAACTCCGCTGCGCTCTCCGTCGTACATCGAACACTGAGTATGTTTCACTGGCTCACAACGGACAATGCTGCGGACGATCAAACTGTACCAATAAAACGAAAGTAAATCTGTAAACAAAAATAAGTGGCAGCCAAAATCAACTAATAAATTTTTCCAATGAATTTTTCGGCTTGTGTTTATCCAATACTCCGTTGCTCTTATATTAGCAGTTTTAAGGCTAGCTTGTTGTTTTGGTTTTCATAACGGTTATGAAGTGGTCGTTACAGTTTACCGTTATATGGGTGTTGGCCAATGTTACTTAAAAGGCCGTCCCATTTTCCCGGGACAGAAATGTACCAGGAGTACCCGTCCCATTTTTCCGAGACAGCAATGTACCAGGAGTACATTCAAAAAATATTGGGCAGATGGCACAGATGGGACAGCTGGGACAGTTGGGACAGATGGGACAGATGGGGCAAATGGGACTGTTGGGACAGATGGGCCAGCAGGACAGATGGGACAGTTGGGACAGATGGGACAGATGGGACAGTTGGGACAGATGGACAATTGGGACAGTTGGGACAGATGGGACAGTTGGGACAGAGGGGACAGTTGGGACAGATGTGACAAACGGGACAGATGGCACAGTTCGGACAGATGGGGCAGATGGGACAGCGGACAGACAGGACAGGTGGGACAGTTGGACACTTGGGACAGATGAGACATTTTGGACAGATGGGACAGTTGGGACACTTAGGACAGATGGGACAGTTGGGACACTTGGGACAAATGGGACAGATATATAATATATATGTGTATGTATATATCCTACGTAAATATATCTGCCTGTGCATATGTAAACAGGAGCGCATAAGTGCGTTCTCCGGGTATATTTGTGCGCCGGGAAATTGGGACGGCCTTTATAGTAACATGCGCCTGGGTGTTGAATAACGCGACAGCTAGCTATCTAGTTTGGTTTTCATATGAATAAGAGTATGCATCATGGTGTTTTTAAAAATGGTTGCTTCTTGTTAAATTATTATTGTTTTTCTTATTTCGCTAACCTGGTTCGAGTCACGTGTATTGCTAGCGATTATAGAAACGGTATAAAATTGGCTAAATGCCTATTGAAGAATTTCTTTTTATAGGTTTTGCTTTGACTAGGTTTTATTTTAGGCATTGTCACGGTAGTCGGGAACAGCGCTCGCACGTTGAGCCGGTGCAAGCGCTGTACGGGCGTTCACGGTGTGAGTTTCGCTTAAATGATTAACATGTTTCGGTCATAGATTCGCTTTTAACAGTTTGAGTTAGGTTAGAGTCCGGTTCAGCTCGACTCAACCGGGTTTTAAGTCACTTGCATTCATTGAATAAAAGGCCAATGTTACTTTAACGGGCGTAATGCGGCGTTCACGTTATAACTGGGGCAGCTTGGAACACGTTTTGTCCAAGTTGATTCGACGTCAACATAAAATTTTGTCATCCGAATAGCGGTTATGTAGACAAAATGTGAATGCCATATGACATTGGCTTACAAATCACTGATATCAAGCGATCATCATATGATATATATTCCCAAAATTCTACTAAATATCGTACGATATTTATACAGGACAATGGAATTTGTGCACGCTAAATAAAACAAAAAGTCGGATAATGCAGCATTAAATGATTTCACAAGTTGAATTAGCTTCTACGTTTCTGTTTCTGGGTAAGTTTTTCCCGAAATGTATTCCTAAGTACAAATAATTCAAATTTGAAATTTTAGTATCATATGAAATTATAATATCATATGATACTCGCAGACAATATTTGGAATATCATATGATATTGCAGTACAAACAGAAGATGTCACATCATGATAGCAGACAATTCAAATATTTTGAATCTCATAGCGGATAAACGGTCAGACAAAAATGTTACCAGCTATAGTCATAGGGACAAAACGTGTTCCAGGCTGCCCCAGTTATAACGTGAACCGCGCATAACAGTAGATTAAGCGTATTCTTAAGCCTAAGCCTAAGCCTAAGCGTTGCAAAAGTGAGTTCCTAAGCTTAAGCCTAAGCAAACAAATGTAATCTAGCATCTAAACCTACTCTTTTATGTGCTCATCAGAAACCTGGACGCCCCTTAAAGTAACATGGGCCGAATAATATAAGAAAGTGAGCAAAATAACTATTGCTTCAAATCATACAGATTATCTGTGACAATTATTGCAATTGTAACAAAACTCAGACAACTTCATTCAGGTTCGATTATGGCCACAAAAAAGTCGAAGAGTCAAAGTGCAACGCCCATAACGAAGTCACATGCCGACAGATCTGTCTTCTCCACGTGGGCAGCTTTTTTTACCGGCTCAGAAAGAACTGGAAGCGTGAGAAGGGGAACATTATCAAGCAGTGGCACAGGTAAATCTTATAGATGCGGACGTTTCATTTTCACTGATTCAGGCGTTCATTTGGATGGAATACGGTTGGTTATAAATGAATAATATGTTCGAATTGCATTTGGCAAATTGATAGAGTCCGTTTCATAAAGGTATTGGCCCATATTCTAAGGAAGCTTCTGAATACTTTGTCTCAATTAGCACCTAAGGAGATTTTTGTTTTTCGCTTTTCGGCTGTTGTTTCTGAGCTTTGGCATGTCTACGAAATGCTCCCACTGGTTTGGGTTTTGTTTTTGTCGATCCTGCCTAGGAAGATTTAGATCCGCATTAATTAAGTCGACCAAGGCTAAAAATTTTTGTCATCGTCCGGACTCAAAGTGCGCACATCTTGCGAATTTTCCTCGTCTTCTGTCTTTTTCTTTTTGGGTGCTTTTGTATTTTTCGATCGTTCTGTTCAAAAGTTTCTAGTCCAGGAATGGACGGTACGGGTCCCCAATTCCTTTTCTTTTTGACCAAAACCGTTTTACCAAAAATTTGTTTTCCCCTGCACTACGGCCCGCAACGGTGATCAGAAGTTTTATCCACGGGCAGGAAAGCGCGAAAGATATGAGTCTCTTAGCCCCGAGTCGTTTTTCTGACAAAATTTGATGTTTTTGTATGTCGGCGGCTACTTAGCGGGCTGAAAATTTTACTAAGCTGTCTTAGTGTGACAACTTCTGTTCCGGTGGTAATAGTTATGCGGGGTTCACGTTATAACCGAGCCAGCTTGAGCCACGTTTCGTCGCTATTAGACTATTGGGTAACATTTTGTCTTATAGACCCCATATCGTATTCAAAAATTCGTATTTGTTGCTATTATTTGTGGGTCACTTTTGTTCTTCAATATTATATGATATTCGAGGTATTGTCTGCGAATATCATATGATATGTTTTCAAATATCTGCATACTGGAGGTGACATACCCAAATTGTCCTGTTGAATGCCATATGATACTATAATTTGAAATTTGAATTTTTGAATTCTAAAGCTGTGGTTCTAAGCTATTTTATGTCAGAAACGATTGGCACGCGTGTATTTGGTATTTATAGCATATTTGTGCCTCTTCCGTCCAACTTTCCATTCATTTATTAGTACCCAAACATTACACTGTCCCGCTGAATATCATATTATTTTCGTTGACATTTTGGAATATCATATTATATTCGCATAAATGTCCCACAGTATCACGTGACATACTGTCCCTTGTACATATTGATCATTTGAGAGCGGTGGTTTGTAAGTTATGGTCATATGACATTCAAGTTTTGTCTGTTGACCCGATATAAGAGCCCGGATTTTAACGTTGACGTCGAATCAACATGGGTCAAACCGCGACCCGCCTACCACAGGTTATAACGTGAATCCCGCATTAGCCTATAAGTACGAGCGCACTAAGATCATGGGAAAAGTAACAGGCTTCGATCAAACATAATCGGAACCCGCCAAGGATGGATGGCTTAGACGTTAGTCTGTGGTTAGCATCCTTATGGACGGCTATAAAAGTAGTATGAGACCCAACATCGTCATACATAAACCAATAATGGTATAACACAGATTGCGTAAATATATGAACAGTTTCCGATATGAGTTGTAACAACGACATCATCATTAGCTATTTATTTTAGTTTGTATACCGACACATGGGCACGTAAAATTAAATCTTAAATTTAAAAAAAACAATGTAAGTGAAACTGACCAAAAAAAACTTTTTATTCTTCATTTATTCTAAAAATCAATTTTCACTCGGGAAATTTGCATTGGCATACAAGCGAATATATATCTTGTAACGGATTTATCAAATCACAGCTAGGCATATGAACCGATTTAAACTCGCGCAAGTTGGTGCGTTTGTTGCTAAAGTGCCTTCCAAGAAATCGAACAGGAGCATACTGATCATTATCGTCAATGATCGGATAACCATCGGGCAGTCGATCCATTTGAAAGTTTTCAGTTGTGTTGTTGTTAAATTCATAGCAGCATGGATGTGTGTCGTCCAAACGTTTTCGAACGTAAAGATCTAAAACGCGTATGACAATATATAAATTCACTGTTTACAAGGAACGTCACGGCTGATTGTCGACTTTCCGATTTTAACCCCTTCTCACATTGAGTTGCCTATAGGCAACTCAGCGCAGTGTATATACGTTAAATAAAATATATATCGCAACCGTGTTGAACAATTGCAACACGTATACATAGTACTAAATCACCACAAGACGTGAGAGCCCCGTCGGGCTCGAGCGTCAAGCTCCTATATCTGAGTGGTGATGGTATACGCCTCCCACTCAAGTCACTGGAGTTCGAATCCAAGCATAAAAGTATGTCTGAGAGAAAGTAGAAAATATTCATGTGAGAAAGGGTTAAGCGAAAAATTTTCAGTTTACTATCTATAACCCCTTCTTACATTAAGTTGCCTATAGGCAACTAAGCGCAGTGTATTTACGTTAAATAATATATATCGAAACCGTGTTGAACAATTGCAACACGTATACATAGTACTAAATCACCACAAGAGGTGAGAGCCCCGTCGGGCTCGAGCGTCAAGCTCCTATATCTGAGTGGTGATGGTATACGCCTCCCACTCAAGTCACTGGAGTTCGAATCCAAGCATAAAAGTATGTCTCAGAGAAAATAGAAAATATTCATGTGAGAAAGGGTTAATATTGCATTTGTTTCTGTCTACAATTTAACAAAAAAAGTTAACCCTTTCTCACATGAATATTTTCAATTTCATATGAGATGTAATTTCAAGGTAAGATTCGATCCCGGGTCTCACGGGTGGCAGGCGTTTACGATGACCACTGAGCTATAGGAGCTTGACGCTCGAGCCCGAGTAGGCTCTCACGTCTTGTGGAGATTTTACACTGCGCATATATGTTATAAATGTTAAACACTGCTCACAGTGTGTGTATTGCTCGTACATTATTGTATTTAGTTGCTCATAGTATGCTCTACGAGTGAAAGGGTTAACACGAGATGCCAGACTGAGAAAGTATTAATTTGAACATTTAAAGGACAAAAATACGCTCAAAATTACTTCTGGATACTGTAAGCGCATACTATAGCGCTAACTCAAGAAACATATAGCCACCAAAGCTGAAATACTTCAGGCGGAGCCCAGCCGGAGTCGAAGGAAATTACTTCAACCGAAATCATGTTAACTTCGATGCTTTTTTAAACAAAGATAATCCGTAAAAACGTTAAAATTCGGTTTGGGTAAAATTAACGCCCAAACTCGTTGAACAACAGAGGATTCATTAAATTACGAAAAAATTACGAAATTACCAGAATATCAGATAATAATTTTAACTACGATAATTGCATCTTGCAAAGAACGCCATTTGTGCCTCGGATAACAACTCACAGCACATGCAATGTTTGGTCAGTGTATAGATTGGGGGCGCAGACTGTTTTTACGCGAGACTTGTAATAGAATAAGGTTAAGCTTTAGGCTAATTAGTTGGTTAGGGATTGGTTTATCCGTACGCTTGGCTTAGGCTTAGGAGCATGCATTTTAGGGGTATCAGCTAGGTACGCAACTGGTAACGCCATACCTAGTGGCATTTAAAGTTTTGGTTTGGACCAGTCAAGCGAGGAATCAAATTTTTAATAGGGTCAATAGTTCAACGAACGATCTTCCGTACGTTTTAATTATTATTATTGTTGTTGTTGTTGTTATCGTCGTTGTTGTTGTTGTTGTTGTTGTTGTTGTTGTTGTTGTTGTTGTTGTTGTTGTTGTTGTTGTTGTTGTTGTTGTTGTTGTTGTTGTTGTTGTTGTTGTTGTTGTTGTTGTTGTTGTTGTTGTTGTTGTTGTTGTTGTTGTTGTTGTTGTTGTTGTTGTTGTTGTTGTTGTTGTTGTTGTTGTTGTTGTTGTTGTTGTTGTTGTTGTTGTTGTTGTTGTTGTTGTTGTTGTTGTTGTTGTTGTTGTTGTTGTTGTTGTTGTTGTTGTTGTTGTTGTTGTTGTTGTTGTTGTTGTTGTTGTTGTTGTTGTTGTTGTTGTTGTTGTTGTTGCTGCTGCTGCTGCTGTTGTTAGATTTTATATCTTTCCTCACAAATGTACGTAAATGTAGTTTTATGTAACTAGCAAAGAATAACAACTGTCCAATTACTGTATTGACCCGAATTAGAGGGGGTCCCGATTTTGAGTCTGAATCAATTGGAGTCCGTATCCCTCCTAATAAGAGTCCGTAAGCGGTAGGGTCCCTAAACCCTAGAGTCCATAAATGTCAATTAACCCTAATTGTAGCGAATAAATGACTCCAGAACCAAATAATTTGAGTTCGAAACTTTAAAGCGTAGTTATATTTTGAAAGTACATTCCTAAGTATAACCTTGTACTATCGATCAAGCTATTGACACAAGACAAATAAACGTTTACTTCAACGGATAACTGCGGTACCTGATATATATATCAGTAACGAAGGGCAACGGAGCGTGTGTTTAAAATAAATAACAGTCCGTAACCGAATAACAAGGGGGGTACCCTCTGGAGAATCCAAATAAATATCAGTCCCCTCCTATTATTTGGGTCACTACAGTGAAAAAGGTTTGATAATAAAACATGTCAAGATCAGTGGACAAAAATGAACAATGTTACTCTTAATGAACAGTGTTATTCTTTACTGACTATCTAACGGTATTTCCGTACATTTGTGCCGAAAGATATAATCGTAAGTTTTGTATTTTGTTTCTTTAGTACAGTTGAAAATTTCAGTACTGTGATAATTTATAATATATGTTGAGTCCTGCTATGCAGCAGCAAAAAAAAAGCAAATTAAACATCATTTTAACTATCTAATTTCTGCATTGTCTCCAGCTGCACATCCGGCAGCGGCAAATTTTGTTCACCTCCGGTTTCGGCATTTTTCAGCTCTCGTTGCGCTCTGATATTATAAACACACCCTCATCACTAGTATCACACGAGTTAATCCAAAGTAAAACATTGTGCACGTTTAAAAACGAATTCACAGGGAATTAAGGCCCACCGCATTCGCAGCAAAATTTTCGTGAAGGGCTCTACATGCGCTACTGCTTAACTTAGAATTACTTGCAATTACTACACTCGCTTACCGTAACCGTCTACTGCGCATTTTATTTTCTTGGCTTTAAATTCGTCGTACATATCGAAATATTCCGTAGGCATTTCAGAATCGCATATTTTATTGTTACGGTAATAACCATAAATTTCAAGATATAATTCAGGTATGAACGTTTCCTCGACAGTATCGCGAAAATAGCATCTGGCATGCTGATGATCTGGCGCAAAAGCGTATTCAAACGTGGCAAAATCCTGAAAGCAATATTATTTAATGAACCACCCAATATGATTCGAAAGCGAAATCGGTGTTGCCTGATATTAATAACCGCTGTAACCGAATTTTGCTCATACGTACAATGTGACATTGATATAGAGTTTAGTTTATATACATGACTAGTAATGCGTTTATAGTTTACATGTTTAAACCATTTGAAAAATATTGTCACTATTAACTGCATTGTACATTAAATATTAGCTATAACAGAATGCATCTTTCTGCTTTTCAAAAAATTAAAATACTAGTTATGGAAGGTTTTCAGGACTGATTGATACTAAAAGTTCATTTTAGTTTTATGCTAATTTTGGCAACTAGGATCAAGCGTTCTGTATTGACCCGAATTAGAGGAGGTAATAAGAAGGGGGGTTCCCATTTTGAGTAGAAATCAACAGGAGTCCGTATCTCTAATAAGAGTCCGTAAGCGGATCGAGTCCCGAAACCCTAATCAGAGTCCATAAATGTCAATTATCCCTAATTCTAGCGCATAAATGACTCCAGGACCAAATAATTTGAGTTTGAAACTTTAAAGCGTACTTAAATTTTGAAAGTACATTCCTAAGTATAACCTTGCATTATCGCTCAAGCTTTTAATGCAAAGTAAAATCGTTTAATTCAACGGATAGTTACAATACCAGATATATATCAGTAAGGAAGGATGGCACAGGGCTAGTTCAAAATAACTAACAGTCCATAACCGAATAACAAGGGGGGGTACCTTCTGGAGCGGCCAAATAAATATCAGTTCCCCACCTCTTATTCGGGTTACTACAGTACTTTTACTGTCCGCCAAACAGGACTGAGGCTGTGCCTCGTTAGCCGTTCTCTTTTTTGTGGGGTCGAAATGTATGTGGCGCGGCGGCTGTGGCGGCTTCAAAATTTAACGCATTTATACAGGATGTGAACTGACGGGGGGGGGGGAGAATTGACGATGAATCGCAAAATACATTGCAAAAAATCTACCGAGCGGAGGGAGCGAGAAACCACCCCACATTTTATTGACGCCCATTTTGTTCGCCAAGGCTGCCGTGTCGGTTGCAGATGGTCTATCGAAGTGAAAAGATAATCCAATTATTAATTTGTTCGAACATATTTTGTGTATATATGCTCAGTATAAGATTCGATGTTTTAGTGCATCTGAACTTGTTAGAATGGTTATAATTTGTACTAATTTTGTACGAGTATAACCAAAATTTTCCAGAATCACTCGGAGCGAAGCTCGCGAAATGCGTGGGCAGAGTACTAACTTCGGCCTTGCCGACAATTGCAAATGAAATGTTTGGATATTGCCATCATCATAAACTACCTTGCACTGCGCCAGTTAGCATACTAGCTTTGTAAACCAGCTGTCAAACAATTGATATATATAGGTTGTTTCCAACTCCTGCTATGGGTAGGTGACAAAAGAGATACCAAGCGTGAAATTGGTAGAAAAATATTTTGATCATCACAAGAAACTTCGAGGCTGGAATTTTGGGGGCCCCAGACTAGGCAGTCAGTTCCGGCGTTGTAATTATAAACTCACCAGATTTGGGCATAGTGATTTTATCATATTCTTTTGTTCATTGTACGATACGTCCTCCATGTAACCTGTGAAGTCACAAGTTCCGCCGTATTTTGCGCATACTTCCAAGCATGACGGTTCAGATGCTTCAGTTAACATTAGCTGATGACCTAAATCAGCAAACGTGTCATATTTACACTTAAAACAACTCGAACAGTTACACTCGAAATAATATTTCTGATATTTAAGAAAAAATTTCTTACATTTGAGAAATATAATTAGCAAGGTTGTCTTGAAAAGTACTTCTGCTATAACAGAAAAGTTTTCAAAAAAGTTATGAAGTAAAGTTGGAAAATAAACGTTTTCCAGTTTAGTATTAGAAAAAATCTCTTAAATATCAGAAAAACTTTTCAGATTTGCCACAGAAAAAACTGTTCTGAACATATTCAGAAATACTTTTTTGTGTGTAATGCAAAACGTCGTTCCAGTCGTGGACAAACGGACAAAAATTCACCACTGCGCATAGGCTTTGCTTGATTGCTTCACATTTGAGAAGAGTCTGTTTGCAAATTTTTATAAACAAAATGATGCGATACTTGTCATAATTTCTTCTATTATATAATTTTGGAGTAGACATCGCTTACCATTTTATGAAATATGCTGTCGAATTATTCCTACTAACACGCAATCGACACCTTGGCCCAGAGTGGCTCGAAAAGCTGAACGTCAAAATGTCACATTGCAATAATCTCAAGTTTCCATCGCTATGTCATCCTTATTTAGGACCATGTAAAGATCAGGGGCGGAAGGTTGTCTGTTGGATTGAAACGGAGAAAGCTTCAGTTTTAGACTAACTTTTTGCATAGACTAACGCTTAGGCTTAGGTATAAAATGGTTTTTACTGATAATGCTTAGGACTATGCCTATACTAAAGTTACGTCCCTGTTCTATACATTGGTCCTTATTTAAAAGACAAAAAAAAATTAACAATTAAAAGTTAATTAGTCATTACGTGAGCATGTCGGTAGGCTTGGGTGAAATATGCCCGGTGCGACACATGTAACTTCTGCGGATCCTTCCAGGAAACGCCGCTCAGTTAAATTGCACGATATAAAAACAGCATCACCGACGTGAACCACATTTTGCAAAACGTTTACAGCACCAACAATGTTGGGAACCGTACAAGTACCTACAAATACAATAGACTGCATTTGTTATGTCCATATATCCATTCAAATTGACAAAATCAAATAACGTTCTACTTATAGTGAGCAACAAACCACAAAAGTGTGGAATAATTATAACCCCCTGAAAATTTTTGAACCATGCTTGTATTAGTAATCGAAAACCCTTGTATGCCCCGTCCTCAAAAACCTTTACCCCCTTCCCTTTCTCACCAACACAGGATGGCGGCTCTGATGCAAGCACTCCGGCTGACGGACACATCACTTCATCTGGTCCAGTCAGCCTGTATCCAGCATCGCATTGGTATTTGGCAACTGCAGTAACGTTGATTTCGGACACATTGCCAACAACGAATCCGTTCGATATTGCCGGAACAGAACAAAACCCTGGATTAATGCTGTGTTTACAATATAAATTTAAACCTTGCCACAAAATTTGTCACTGGTTTTACGCTACCTCATATATGACATATATTGTGACAAGGCTTAAATTGACATTGTGAACGGTGAATAATTATAAAAAGAAACATGTTTTAGCGCATCTAAATAGCTCCGATTTTCAAATATGCTATATCTATACCAGTGGCTGTAAAAGTTTTTTTATTTACGAGCACGAATTAAGTTATAGCAAGACCTCGATGCTCTCGTTGCACAGCCTCACCTTATTCCGTTCGTTTCATACAACAAACTTGGACGCATCACAGCAGCCTGTGTTTATATCTCGGAAGAACTCAAAACCGCAAGATAATTATAACTTGAATTACGCATTTTATACAGATTGCCAATTTAGGTAAACAAACCTTCACAAACTGGAAGCTCAGGGTCCCAAGCACCGCCGGTTCCGCACGTAACCGAAGCTGAACCATATATCTTGTAATTTGGTTCACATTGATATTGAACAGCTGTTGACACGTCGACAATGTTAGGGGCATAAGTGAACCCGTTAGCGACTTGAGGTACTTGGCAAGTTTCTAACAATACACAAAATTGTAAATGAAAACGCGGTGAAATGGTAATTTGTTTAGAAAACTACAAACAGCAGACATTAAATATTTAAGTAACAAAAGTGTGGGCTTCGGAGAGTTATTTTCGATAATGTTTTAATATGAGAATAAACAAATCACTTAAAACGCTATTTCATGAGATCAATGCTGAACCTTTGTATGAATTAATATTCGCTGTGATTCAACCAAAATTTGAAGACATGAAGACAACTGCTGAAATATAAAAAAAACTTAAGATTTAGATTTGTTTTGTTTCCGAAATCGAAATGAAGTACGGCAAACCGAACCTTCACGAGTATAACGCGAGCCCACTGGCGGATACAGAGTTGACGCGGAGGGAGGGCGTACGATGTCACCGGTCAGAAATGTTTTCACGATAAAATAGTTAGGTCCCGTACCTTACAATTTTTCCTCCTCAGAAAATTTTTTTGGTGATAATATGATAAGACTTTACATTTTTTTGCTGCCAATGACATATATAGCATACAGCCAGATCGTCAGAAATTTCTGGGGCCGCCGCAGACCGAGTCTAGTGTAACCTTGCACATGTCCACTACTGTTAATAGGTACGTGATAATTTATGTTTTAAGTTTTATCTTTGTTTACTTTTTGAAATTGAAATGAATTACCCGCAGCCAGGTAATGACCATTAAAAGCGGATCCGTTTCGAATTTGCCCTTAACAACAGTGTTGAATACGTTATGATTTAGCTTAAGTTTTCGTGTTGTTTTCTTTCGAACCGGAAATGAATTGCTGAGAGTGGAGTTGGGACCATTATAGATCGATTCGGTGTTAATCTTGCATGTAAACGCTATAACAGCACACATAACGCGTCATATTATTTACTTACCAATGCATAATGGCGGATTTGGAGTTATTATTCCAGCGGATGCGCACATCACTTGTTCTGTTCCTTCAAGTCTGTACCCAGCATTGCATTGATATTGAGCACTTCCAGTGACATCAATTAAAAGTATGTTGTCAACTACGGATCCGTTTTCTATTTCCGGAAGAACACAATATCCTGAAAACGATGTAAATTTAATAGCAAAGAAAAACGTGTTCGCAGAATTGAGCCATGTAAAGAACAGGGCCGGAACGTTTCACGGCGGGACTGTAATAGAGTAAGCTTAAGCTTTATACTATTTTTTGCTTAGGCTTAGGCTGAGGCTTAGGCTTAGGTATAGGCTCATTCTTACGCTTAGGCTTAGACTTAGGCTTAGGCTTTAGGTTGAGGAATATGCAAATACTACTGCTCCGGCCCTGTTCTATACATTGGCCGAAAAATTCATTGAATAATTAGTTATATATATGCTACAATTTTTCTTAAATATGTGAATATATATAGAGAAAAGGTTTCTGTAAAACGTTAGCGTATCCGTACTGACTCAAATCTATATGACTTTATATATAAATTGCAAAGTTTTTGGAACAAATACGACTTGTATTACACTACTCGTTAGATACTGTTGATTTTTATAGCGGTTGTCCATAATGGCGAACAGCGTTACGTCTATTTTTGTGACGGCTAATTAGGGTTGCACTGAATTCAAGCTTATCGAATATATAACAACTTTGTGCAGTCACATCAAAACACAATTGCAATAATTAACAATAATTGATCTTTATAATTAATGTTTTTAGTTGATTATCTTTTTTACACAAAACAATCAAAATAATCTTTTTTCTTTTTTCTTGATTTTAGTGCCTGACGACCTTTCGATGGTCATAAGGCAGGGCTACGCTTCGAGCCGTCCACGTAGCGGACGACTTTTGTTGCATTCCGAAATACCGCACCGATAGTCGGTTCCGCAGCGTCCATGGTTCCGGTGAATGTATCAACGGTTACGAGTTGGACGCAAAGCCCGGTTCGGTCTGTTGGGCGACGATTCAGTTCGAAGGCGTTCGTACGTCCTTGATCTCCAAATCTAAGTTGCTTCTACACGATTTTTAGCCAAAACCTTGCAAATTGGTGGTGTGTTGTACTTAACTGAATAACAAACCAAAAAAACAAACAAACCCGTACAAACTGGTGCACTTGGTTCAAAATTGCCATCAGGTGTACAAGTAATCGAGTCAGAACCGGTGAGTCTGTAATTCGGGAAACAAGCAAACCGAACGGATTCAGAAACATCGACGGTGCTGGGACCAAAATAGTAACCGTTGAAAACATTCGGCACTCGACAGGTTTCTAAAGAACAATGAAAATAAATAAAATAGCCGAAATATTTCAGAAATCTTAAGTATTTACTTAAGTTATACTTAAGTAATTACTTCAGTCGCCTACTTAAGTAAATATTTAACTTTTCGAACAATAACAGATGCATGCCAAACGTGAGCCATTGTCATATAACAAAATAGCCATAGTTCTGCGTTATATAAAAGAGGCACCATGCGTCTACAACTTCAGTTAGAACACGGTTTAGTATGCCTGAGCTGCTAATCTGTAATATGTCAAATTTAGTCAGCGACTTAAGAATTTACTTAAATAGGGTTTCAGAATCCCAAAGAAACACTGCTTTTCTTTATTTAAACGCAAAAATACGGTAATACGTCTAAAAATTAAGATAATTCCAAATTTGTAAGGGTATATATATACTCTGGTATTTTTACTACTGTTGTAATACGAAATTTAAAAAATTTCAAGACTTCCGCTGCGGTACCTTTTATCATGATCTTATATATACCGCAGTACACGACAACCATCATAAAAATGTGTTCGCGAAAAATCGGATTTTTTGCAGTAAAACTCCTAATTTGAAATGATGTTTTATAGCGCAAGGCACTACAGATCTACACAAAAAAACTGGAAGTTCGTATAATTCGGATCTTGGCATTTTTTGTTAAAAGATTCTGATGCGTGTGACCTCACGTGTCGTTCGGAATATATCCGTATCGTTTTAATTATATTTTCCTTTCCGCGCCAATATGTTATATTGCCAGAATTTTAACCAATTCGGGTTACACACTTCCACAAGCGATATTCAATGGTCGAATTTGGTAGATGTTAAAATATCAACCTTTTCAAATACCAAAGCAAAAAGCATCAAGTTGCATTTATGAGACGCCGTGCTCAGGAAGTGAAAGCGAAAGTATTCCAGCCCGCAGCTGCTATTGCTAGTGCAAAGAGCATCGGCAAAGAATCGGCAATTTTTTCGCAATTCCGAAGTTGAGGTTCATACTCTCAAAAGCCTCAGTTATACCGAACCCAGCGTTTCGAAATTCATTCAGAAGTGCACTTGTGCCCTTTTTGAAACTTAGTTTTTAGCCAATTTATGGGGCTTTAACCGAAGACATTTTCGGTTATTTAGAGATGTGTATTTTCATTCTCATTTGATGTTACAACAAAAATGGCTGGTGTACACTTTTCTCAACGTACAATTTTAACGCTTAGGCTCAGGCTTAGACTTATGGAAAGGTTCAGACAAAATCTATAAGATAAAATTAGTTGCACAACTCACCAATGCAGGTTGGTATGCTTGGAGCAATATTTCCCGGCGATAAACAAACAACGTTCGATGTTCCGTTAATTCGATAGTTGGCATTGCACTTGTATTCAAGATACTGTCCTACTGCCAGTATATGAGTTCCATTATGAACGCCATTTAAAATATTCGGGATTCGACAAGTTGCTAAAGTATACCACAAATTGCAGATGCATATTTTTTACACACGCAGAACTGCCGAACCACACCGGTACATTGACGGTTCCTGCTATTTGCAACTACTGGCACCTCTCAGATATAAAAATAGATAGTATTGGTGAGAAAGTAATATCACATTTTCTGCGTTAGTTCCTACAGATTCCTATAGGAGGTAGAACCAAATTAGGCAAATTGGGGAGTATGGGTCAGAGTAGAGGGTGGAGTTTAGATACATATCTGCGTTTCGTATCACTCCAACAAACTGCAAGCGAACAATTTTGCTTTTAAGGCGTAATTCTGGCAAATCAAAAAGCTACAACACTACAATAAGTATATAGTCTTGTTCAGAAATGGTTTCTCTTCAAATTTTGGACAATCATTAGTTTTGTAGCGATGCAAGCTCAAATTCTTCGTTTTCTATTAAAAGATATAATTATTTGTTTACTTACTATGTTTATATGTTGTAACGTGACTTGGGAGCTAAAAATAGCAAATCAAAATGTACAAAAGCCAAAAAAATGTTTACCACAAATATCAAAATTAGGAATTTGGCACACCAGGCGTCTGATTGACAACGATGAAATGTCAAAATCGATCCATTCGAACATATGCTGCCATTTAAGCACGTGATTCCGTGTATGGTTTGTGTCTTTTGGATGCCAAATGCGCCAAAAGTAAAACGGATTCGGACAGCTAATTTCCTTGTTGATTGCTGCAACATAAGTACCCTCTTTCGCGTCGTCATTAATGCCCAGTAGGTGATAGTGTCGTCGAGAGTTCCTTTTTAAAATGAATCGTTCAAAATCGCTATAATCGTTTCGATTCCGAAATATCGGTAGATGTGAATTGATATTTTTGTTGTTGCATTCTTCAAGTGCAGATGACCCCGGTATTCGTGAATCCAGCGCGAACATTTTGTAGCATGCTGTAGGATACCGATGCCAAGTGGGCGGGCATTCTGTAAATTATATATACGGTGTGTTTGGTATATTGTCTTTCAAATGCTGTTCATTTCAGTCATTAATCATTCGGGTTTTCATCAGTTGGGAGCATGAGTTGTAATATTCAAGAAAATAATGTTGCAAATTTACAATATCGTTCACGTAATAGCGTTTTGCTACACTCGCCATTGAACTTAACGTTCTTCCGACCACAAAAAGCACACCGAAAGATGTTCTTTGAAACCGCGAATCGCCGCACAGGCCCATAGCCAGCTCACCTTGTTGAGGAGCTAAAAAATTTTCAGGAGGGGCATACAACGGTTTTAACGGCTTACAAGCAAGTTTTAAAATTTTCAAGGGCTGGCAATATTTTTCTAGGGGGGCTGAGCCGACCGTTTGCAATAGCATTTTATTGTGTTGGACGCGATTGCTTAGTGTATTACCGCTCGGTATGTACAACTACAAAATTGCTGCTGTATTCGTTCGCTGTATGAAGAAATTGGTTGTAATACGGGGTTCACGTTATAACCGGGGCAGCTTGGTCCATATTTTGTTCTTATTAGCCTATTTGGTAATATTTTGTGTGCTTATAGACCTCATATCATATTAAAAAAATTGAAATATCATGTGTAAGTCAGCTTTTGTCCTCAATATCATATGATATACGACGTATCGTCTGCGAATATCATATGATATATTTTCAAATGTCTGCATACTTGAGGTAACATACCAAGTCGTCCTGTTGCATATCATATGATACTAGAATTCGAAATTTAAATTTTTGAATTACGACACTGTTTTTCTAAGCGATTTTGTGTCGGAAACGAATTTGCAACGCGTATTTGGTAGTTTAGAACACAACTGTGCCTCTGCCGTCTGACTTTCCATTAATTTATTAGCACCCGAAAATTACACTGTGCCGTTGAATACCATATGATATCCGTTGTTAATTTTGGAATATCATATAATATTCGCATAAATGTTCCACAGTATCACGTGACATACCAACTATTGTATGCATTGATCTGAGAGCGAGGGTATGTAAGTAAATGTCATGTGACATTAAAGTTTTGTCCGTTCACTCTATACTGCAGAGTGCCCAAATTTTAACGTTGACGTCGAATTACATGGGACAAATCGTCACCCGCTTTGCTCCGACTATAATATGAATCGAGCGTAAGAACTACATATTATAGTCGGAGCAAGCGGGTGACGATTTGTCCCATGTAATTCGACGTATAGTTAGCTCAATCATTTTGAAGTTACACATTGCTTTTAACTTGCATCGATCACCACCGTTTGGCGTACGGGGATCCTCTGAACTGAATACAATGCGTTTCCGGATCGAAGTTGGTTTAAAAACACGTTCAGGATTAATTTTTATCACAGACATAATTGTAAACTGTGGTATAATAAGGCGTTACAGCGTTTTAACTCGGCCGAATTTTGAAAAAATACACATGACACTTTTGTTTGCCAAATGAAATAAAATTACTACATAAAAGCTTAAACACAACAAAAACCAAGAGTGTAAAGAGTGTGCAACTTTGTGCATTCTGTGTACAAAAGAATGTACCCAGCGTAAGTTGCGTTTTGGGCCGAACCCTCGTTATTTAGAGGGGGGTTGAAATTTGCACAGAGCAAAAAAATATATATACCATGCCAAAAAGTGCTCTGTATATAGTCTTGTGGCGTCCTATTTTAATTCCTGCTTCCTGCAACCGGTTTGACGAGAATCTTCTTACGAGTTCCGCCGAAGATTCGGGCTGGTTTCGGAAGCTTCTTTATCAAGCTTGAACTTTTGGTTTTGACGATTTGGGAACTGGTTCAGAAAATAAATCTCAAAATGCAAATGAGCTTGTTACCCAAAAAGGGTATAAAAGCGAACGACTTTGATTGTCAAGGATTCAGTTTCATTTTCATGCCTTCTGATTATAGCTACGTTTGTGTTACTTCAATAAACGTTTAGTTTGTGGCTTAGGGTCCCACAATTTGGTGACCCCGACGTGATCTGAAGTTGCTTCGTTTAACTGTTTGTTTTGATTTCTGGTTTAAAAAATCAACCATGTCACGGTTGATCTTTCATCTTATTATCTTGGCGATAGTTTTCCGAATTAATCTGTGGCAAAAAAGACGATACGACTGGATGGCCGCGGCAACGAACGATCGAGCGAATCAGGACGTACATTCAGAAACACGACGCGACTCGATAGGTCTATTGAGGAACGGCGTGTATTCGACGAAGATGACGGTTCAACTGCCCGCTGCGATCATGATTCGCAGTTGGTACGTCTACTTCTGGCAACGAGCATGGATCGGATGGTGCCTGCAGTCGCAATGGTACAAGCGAGGCGTACAACGACGCTGTTGCGGATGGATTGTGATGACGAACAACCACGATGCGAGACGAATCGCAGCCCTGCGATTGCTGTTGTTGGTCGCTGGCGATGTCGAGGCGAATCCTGGTCCAGTTGGCGAGTGGCGCAAACTCCTTAAAGACCAGATGGCGCGATTGCTGTTGGAACTCAAACGTGACGATGCCACGTTCCAGCTGCCGGACAGAAAGATGGATATGGTGACGCTATTGGAAACCGAAAGCCAGGCTGCAGTCGATGCGATCGCTCGTTTGATCAAGACGGACACCAAGACGCAAACCCCTGGTGGTTCGACGATGGTTGGCGAGTCAAAGCCGATCAAGCTGCCGGAATTCTTCGACAGGGATGCCGCGTTATGGTTCGAACAAGTCGAATGTATGCTCGGTGGTCAGACGGATCAGGTTCGAATCAACAGCCTGCTATCAGCACGAGATTGGCTCCACAAAGCGATGATTTGGTTCGATTACGATTCCTCGAAATCCTGCCGGAATCCGTGCGAATGGTTTTGGCGTCGTTGGCAGAACTTCCGGTCGGAAAATTAGCTGAAACCGCAGATCGGATGATGGATCAACTTGGTGCAAGTGGCACAAGTGCAATGCGGTTGGTCCCGATAACTGGCGATCGGCAGTGGCGGAATGCGAGCAAAGAATGGACGATCGACTTAACAAGATTTGCGCTATGGTCGAATCGCTCAATTTTCGAAGACGCGGACGATCATTCAGTCGAAAGCAATATAGTGGACTGTCGAGTGGCTACAGACAACAACGTAACTCACGGAGCCGCAGCAATTCGAATCCAGCTGGTCGATACTGTTTCTATCACGAACGATTCGGAGCGAAGGCGCGCAAATGTCGACAGCCGAGTTCCTGGAGATTCAATGGCGCCAATTCGGGAAACGATCACACTCCAACGGCAATGCGGCAACCGACGGAGTCAACGCAATAACGACTGCCGCCCAGCCACTTGGCGATGTCCTGATCGATACTGGTAGCGATCGCAGTTTGCTTTCTTGGCCATACGCGCTGCCGAAGTCGTTCAAAGACAATCCAACACCGACGTTGACAGCTGCAAATGGTACGGCAATTCGAACTAGTGGATGCCGGACGTTGCAATTCAGACTTGACGGAATCAACGAATGGTTCACATGGCGTTTTATGGTCGCGGACGTGGCGCAGCCTATTCTTGGATGCGATTTCCTGCGAAACAAAGGCTTGACGATCGACTGTCGTTCAAATTCAGTACGTAAATCAACCGACAGCAGCCGCGAATGGTGTTGTTTAACATACGATCCAGACGTAAGTCGATGTCACGCAGTCCAGACACCGATCGATACGCGACTCGGTCAACTCTTGACAAAGCACGCTGCCGTCTTTGGAAGCCCTGGAAGCCATGCGCCCGTAACACACCCGATCAAACATCATATTGTGACGAACGGCGCTCCATGCTTTCAACGACCTCGGAGGTTATTTGGGGATAAACTGACTGCGACGAAAAAAGAATTCGCCGATCTGGAACGAAGTGGCATCATACAGCGTGGCGAGTCACCTTGGGCAACACCACTACACGTTGTCAAGAAGCCGAACGGGGAACTACGTCCCTGCGGAGACTACCGTGCGCTCAATTTGATGACGGTTCCTGATCGATATCCAATGCCAAACCTCAACGACATTAAGAACGATTTGGCAGGATGTTCCGTGTTCAGCAAACTGGATTGCGTCAAGGCTTTCCATCAAATACCGGTGGCGGAGGACGATGTGGCTAAGACTGCAATTACAACGCCGTTTGGTCTGTTTCTGTATAAGCGTATGCCATTCGGGCTACGAAATGCATCGCAGACATTCCAGCGCCTTATGGATCACACATTGCAAGATTTCTGGTTCGCCAAATCCTACATTGACCATATTCTGGTGGCAAGTCGCAGCAAAGACGAACACTTTTGTTGGCGTTCAGGTCACAAGTAATGGGATCAGACCGTTGGCAAAAATTGCGAAGCAATCAAAGATTTTCCTCGACCGACAGACGTCAGGGACTGCGCAGATTTCTGGGATTTTGCGGATTTTATCACCGGTTCATTCCGAAATTTAGCGATATTGCCGCTCCCTTAACGGACATGATTAAATTCCCCGTTTCGCGCGACAAAAAGACAATTCAACCAGAGGATTTAAGTTGGTCCAGCGAAGCGATCAAGGCGTTCGACAATCTGAAGTCCGAAATCCTCCGACGTCCCACACTAGTATTTCCCGAACAAAGGTCTGACCTGGTTGTCACAACCGACGCTTCTGGCACAGCAGCTGGCGCGGCATTGCATCAAATTCGAGACGGACAACTGCGCCCGATTGCGTTCTTCTCGCTTAAATTCAACGATAACGAAAAGAAAAAGTCAACATTCGATCATGAACTATTGGCGATTTAACCTATGCCTCAAACATTTCAGTTGGCTCAGTGGACTTCCGATTACGCTATACACCGATCATAAGCCGTTAGTCAACTGCTTCAACATGAAAAATCCGAGCAACCAACAATCGCGATGGTTGTCCTACATATCGGAGTTCAACGTGACGATTCGGTACATCGCTGGTTCTCACAATATTGTCGCCGACTGCCTCTCGCGCTGCAATCAAGTGACGATGGATACGACGCCGACAATTCGAGACATCGCAGATGGACAGTGCACCGACGCAGCACTGCAAAATTATTTCAAGGATACAAGTCTGCCTTTAGAGAAACGATCGATAGACGGAGTGGCGATATGGTGCGACACTACAACCGGACGCGTCAGACCATATGTTCCAGCCAATCTCCGACGGACAATATTCAACGTCTTCCACAATCTATCGCATGCTGGTTACCGACCAACGCTGACAACAATCAGTCAATCGTACGTTTGGCCGGGAATTCGCAAAGACGTTCGGCAATTGGTGAAGACGTGCAGCAACTGCCAAGCAGCGAAGATCGGTCGACATACAAAAACGCGGTGAACAATATACCAACTACAGATCGATTCCACACAGTGCACATCGACATCGTTGGTTCTCTACCGCCATGCAACCACAAGCGTTACCTGGTCACAATGATCGATCGATTCACCAGATGGACGGAGGTTGCAGCTGTTGGCGATATTACAACATCCACCGTGGCGCAAACGTTCCTCAACACATGGGTTTCGAGATTCGGCGTTCCGCAAGTGCTTATTTCTGATCGTGGCGCTCAGTTCGAATCAGCCGTATGGAGCGTTCTGATGACGGAGCTGGGTATCAAGCGTCAACGAACCACGGCGTATCATCCACAGTCGAACGGTGCAGTCGAGCGATTCCATCGAACGTTGAAGAACGCACTTAGAGCAAAGTGTTCTGGCCCCAATTGGATCGATCACCTACCATTTGTCCTGCTTGGTATTCGAACTGCCATTAATGACAGCGGATATTCGCCAGCCCAGTTAGTATTCGGCACGAATATTTACCTACCTGGATCATTTATTGACAACAGCAGCCAGGTCCCTCAACTGAGCTATTCATCCTATTACAATATTCTACTGAACACTTTGGCAACAACGGTTCCCAAACAGCGACGACAACATCCTGCATTGTCCTATGTACTGCAACAACTTAACGTGGCAAAACATGTTTGGTTGCGTAATGAGGCTCCGCATAATTCTTTGGAGCCACGTTACAAAGGTCCCTTTGCAGTAATTTCGATGGGTTCCAAAACCGCTGAAATTGACATTGCTGGTCGAAAAGAGACGATTTCGTTAGAGCGGCTCAAACCAGCATTCCTTTTCAAGGATTCACATGTGGACATTAATCAACCCTTTGCTTCATCACCTACTGAAACAAGACGATCGAACATTATTTTCGCAAAATTCCCAAACTATCCTTGGTGGCCTGCTTTAATCGTTCAGACGGATGACACACCTCTGCAAAATACTACTTTAAAGCGAGATCAAGTGGCCATAAAATTTTTTGGCACTGGACGTTACGCTATTGTCGAGCGGGACAACGTCCAAGATTTCGATGCGAGAATTGACGAAGCAAGACGATCGAAACATCGAGGTCTCATCAAGGCCATTGAAGATGTTGACGATTATCGAAAAAATATTCAATTCAAGCATCACCGTCAACAGTCCTATCAAACACGATTAAATCAACTCAGCAACACGCCGCAAAGCCATCACACGATCGTATGGTCCGATTTCGAGTATAGCTCCGCACTTCAAATGGGGGGCTGATGTGGCGTCCTATTTTAATTCCTGCTTCCTACAACCGGTTTGACGAGAATCTTCTTACGAGTGCCGCCGAAGATTCGGGCTGGTTTCGGAAGCTTCTTTATCAAGCTTGAACTTTTGGTTTTGACGATTTGGGAACTGGTTCAGAAAATAAATCTTAAAATGCAAATGAGCTTGTTACCCAAAAAGGGTATAAAAGCGAACGACTTTTATTGTCAAGGATTCAGTTTCATTTTCATGCCTTCTGATTATAGCTACGTTTGTGTTACTTCAATAAACGTTTAGTTTGTGGCTTAGGGTCCCACAGTCTTAAAGCTACAGAATATTATATCGTGGGACATTGACCCCCTCTAAATAAAGAGGGTACAGTAAAAATGAACCGCGTGGTGGTGCTTTTTGTGCCACGCGTAATCCGACAGTTGCATACTGTGGTCTGTAAACAAACAAACACTCTTTATATAACCTACAGAAGACGTTACGAATAAAAATAAATTCTTTAAGTATATTTTGACCGGAACCTCGACGTGTCTAAACGTACCAAAATACATTTAGGAACGATACGCGAGGATTTGACGTGACTTACAAGCGAGGTCAATACTTTTCTAGGAGGGGTGGCCGAGATTACTTGGCTCAATCTGGCTACATGCCAAGCAAAACACCAGTTATGTATCTGCTAAAAACTAAACTTACCAGGCAGTGGTGGCACTGTCGCTAAAATAATAATTTTTTTACATATATGCGACGGCTTAAGATAAAGAAGATTATGGCACAAAACCTCATATATCATTTTTTACAAATTATGCGTATCTTTGCAATTGCATAAGTGTGACGCTATACTTATTGTGCACCGCCGGTCCGTGCGATGCCGGACAGCAGCGGACCCACGTTAATGTATCCACTCTCCTGGTCCTGCTAAAAACTACTTGCGATGCAAACAGTTCTCATTGTAAAAACCCAGAATGTATTTTCTAGTCAAATTGGTGAAAAATATGGCCAGGTTTACAACAGCATAAATTAACATTGTTACACCTTTGGCGCAATTAGACCTATTTAACCCTTTCGCTCATAGAGTATACTATGAGCAACTACATACCATAATTTAAGATCAGAGCAACTAAATATAATAATGTACGAGCAATGCACACACTGTGAGCAGTAGTTAACATTTATAACATATATGCGCAGTGCAAAATCTCCGCAAGGCGTGAGAGCCTACTCGGGCTCGAGCGTCAAGCTCCTATTGCTCAGTGGTCATCGTAAACGCATCCCACCCATGAGATCCAGGATCGAATCTTACCTTGAAATTACATCTCATATGAAATTGCAAATATTCATGTGAGAAGGGGTTTGGTTCCACAAATAAGCCCATGTAAACCGATCAGGCACAGAACGTTTTTGTGTGGGAGTGCAATACTGTAAGCATATTTAAGTTTTACACAATTTTTTTGCTTGGCTTCGGTTTAGACTCAGGCTTAGGCTTAGGAATACGTTTATAATACTGTTCCGCCCGTGTTGTTTATATTGGCCGACCAATGAGAGCAAAATCTTTTTGCATATCCAATCAGACAGGTATTACAAATTATAGAATATGATAAATTAACGACCGTGAAACATTAACAGATTTCTCGCAGCTCCTGAACCTTATGGAATTTGTAGTAAAAGTCGTCAATTTTGCAGCAAACGAACAAACTTTTCATTTCGATGCTACCCAACGGTTTAAAAAAATAAGCTAAAATCGCTGTACACTTACGTGCAGGACAGCCATACATAGCATTTATTGTTTGTTTATCAACAGGAGACAAGTATGAACGTTGTCCAATGAATTGTTGATATTCCGCGTTTAATGCAGTCACCCATCCTTTATTGCCATAGCCCCATCTATGCAATAATGCGTACACAAATGTAAAAAAACTTTCTAGTCTGATGAGGGTACTATATGCTTCTTACAGACTATATATAGAATGTCATAAATAAAACCAGTGCCTGAAACGAGCCTTTATGACAAAATATACCGGCTTCCTGCAGTATATCATTGTAGTATTAGCCTGTGAACACTAACGATTCTTCCGACATTGTAGGCTGAGACTACACACGTGCATGCAATATTAAGTGAAAAGTTTGACAATACTACGCGTATGCTATTGCAAGGGGGTGCTGTTTTTCAACTCGTTATACATTGCGCATAGCGTTGATGTCCAGACATATCCACCCGACAGTGTCTGGAAAATATATATTGTCTCAGTACACCTGTACAATGTTCATGGATCCCAAATGCAGCGCTATTTTTGACACAGTTCGTATTAACCGGGTTACGTACAATTCTTTACACTAGCGCACGCACAGTAATGTGGATGAGCCAATAAAATAACAAAATATTATCAAAAGCTTAATTTATATCTAGCATTCAAACATTTTCTCAAATTCTGCACACATAACAGTTTGAAGCTAAACGTGATATTATAGAACTAAAATCTTCAAAAACATAGCCAGCATTGCAATATTCAATATTAGTAGACACATTTCAATATTCAGTATTAGGAGACAACCATGTATAAAAGTTTTTTTGTTAGCGAGCGAGAAAACTTTTTGACCTTTCTTCAGTCTGGAAAAGGAGTTTTTTCGAATTTTTCCAGAAATTTAAATAAAACTCACGGCCAATGTTACTTTAAGGGGCGTAACAGTAGATTAAGCGTATTCGTAAGCCTAAGCCTAAGCGTTGCAAAAATGAGTTACTAAGCCTAAGTCTAAGTCGAAGCCTGAGCAAAAAATGTAATCTAGAATCTAAACCAGCTCTTTTATAGACCCACCAGAAACCTGGACGCCCCTAAAAGTAACATGAGCCAAACTCACAGTGGATTTTCATAATGCATAATCGACTCGTAATCAAACGAAATGTTCAGATAATCCGTGTTTGGATTCGCTTGCATGTCGTAATCAGCTTGTCTATACGTTGGAATTTGAGAAAAATCCAAGCTGATATAGCTGTCGCGGTCCAATCGTGTTTCTTCGGGAGTACGCCCAAGAATGGTATTCAACAGGTGCAGTATACCTCCGAAATTTCGACATTGATAATAACGACCTGCAATTATCAGTGTTGTCCAAATAACTCCGCATCCAATACAACTTTGAATAAAGATAGCCTACGGAAATGACTTTACAACAAGTATAAGTAAAAAGTCCATATTTGTATTCGGCCGTGCAACTAAAAACTCACCGATTATTGCATATTGTCTTCCACCTCTCATACCGGCTCGCTTATCACACACATTGCTGGTCAAATCCATTGTGAAAACGACGTAATTGGGTTCTTGGAATCTTCTCACCTAAAACATTTAGTATAGCGTGTCACTGTATATTAATTCGGTGTCCGTTATCGGTTCCTCAATAGAAATACCGAAAATTTCATTATTTTTATGCTTATAGTTATTGTTAAAAATTGATCTAAATCAATTGGGTTTTTCTCCAGTTGTTCGACTTGAAATAAAAATAAAATTATCTGCATAATCTGAGAACAGTTCTGGGGCTTCCACAATTTTTCCTAAAATTTTATTAAACTCAGTAAATATTTGCACGTTTTTTGACTCTGCTTCGATATGTTTCATGTACTCTAATCAGGTATTATACACTCTATCTACCAACGAACTCCAATTAGGATACGGACTTTCATTGATTAAGATTTAACATGAATACTTCGTTATATTATTACAGTCCCTTATTAACGTCACTACAGTATTTTGTGCTATGGCCCATAAATAATAGTTTCAATGTTTAAATAGCGTCTATCGCCAGTTTAGTACTATTTTTTCAAACTAGCGATCTTGTACACTTGTGTATATTGAAATTTGCTACTGAAGGTTACAAAAAACCTAAAAGACCACGATAGCGCAACTTTCCATTGCTTAAAAGACTTTGTATAGTTCAGTGCGTTTGGCTCCGAACCTCATTCGTGCATACTTCCATGATGATTATCAAAATTAGCCCAGGGAGAAATTTGTATCGAATACGCAATCTCCAGTACTAAGTTTACCTTTGCAAGAAATTGTTCCGTTTACAAAGTAAACAGCTTCAGTCGTTTGATGGAAGAAAAGCTTATTAACAGTATCGGCTTTTATTTTTAATAAAAAGTAATCAAAAATTAATAGTAAATTATAAGTTCGCTAAACCAGTCCATCCAACGCAAAAAAGACGCAATTTAACTCAGCGCGCCGTACACAGTAATGCGTAAATTCTAATGAGTTGCTTAATCAACTCAGAGATCACAAAAAGTGCAAGTGTTCAATATCTGAAACAGGAGAGGCTATGAGAAGCCAAATCGGCATTATGTTCCAATACATTAAAAGACTAGACCGGGTCCTGAAGATTTGCACCATATCACTTTTAGCAATGTAACAGCCAAAACATATTCCTAAATTTAAGCCTCATCAGCGTAATAAACACAAGTCTAAAACAGAGCACAAGCTAAAGCCCTAGCCCAAGCAAAAAATTTGTTTAAAATTTAAGCCTACTCTATTGCGGCCTAATGAGGAAGCAGGCCGTAGCGGATCTAGTGGGGGGTCGGCGGGCATACGTCCCCCGTCTGAGTTTTTTGTGACAAAAAAAATAAGCACCCTCCCTTGCAATTTTTTCCCTCAGAAAATATTTTTGTAAAAAATGCCTCAGAAATTTTTTGTGATTAAATTATAAAATCCCTACCTACCAGTTTGTCCTCTCAGAATTTTTTTTGCGATGAAATGAAAAGGTCGATTCCTTACATCTTGTCCTCTTAGAAAATATTTTGCGATAAAATGATAAGGTTCTTACCTTACAATTTTTCCCCTCAGAACATTTTTTGGTAAAAAATTGTGTTTCAAAACATATACCAGCCAGCCCAATTCAGAAAGTTCTGGATCCGCCACTAAAACCGGGGCACCACTAAAAGTAACATGGGCTGATGTTTGCATGATGTACTTAGCGTAAGTATATTTTAATGTAATTGTTTCTTCTCGGAACGTAAAACCTTACATATATATAGTTCGAGGGAAGGCTGACGTTCTATGGTATCTCTGTTGCACTGGTTTAAATCAGACAAAGACAAACAAAATATACTCAATTTTAGGTGGCCAACGCAAGTATTTATTGGTCAGTAGCAATCTGCTAAACCGAATACCATCATTATTGTGGTACTTGCACAATAAATAACAATTTTTAGAATTGTATATTTTACGCTCATAAGAATCAGCTTGTGGGCCAGGGTACTTCTCTTAGAGCAATAAGTTAAAACAAGTGCTTAAGAAACAAAAATTGAGGTTCGGAATGTTATAAAACGCAAAATCGAGTTTAAAATATCCGAAATCGAAAATAAAATTTCCGATATCCGGCAAGAATTGCCGGATATTTGGATATGAAAAAATATCCGATGCCCATCAATAATCTTATTTACCTTTGGCTATTGTGATTATTTTGACAAAAAGTTGTTAACCCCTAAGCGGTCCGCTAGTGTGAAACATTGAAAAATTAATTTAAGCACATGAAAACTGTTAACTTTAGTTGAGTTAATTGGTTTTGTTCAAGGTAGACCGGCAGTACTGGGAGGCGATCATACTGATTAATTTTCGTAACCATGTTTTATTTATTTACCAAACGAAACGATTTTATTTTAAAACTTACAAATCGAACACACGTTTCTGAATTAGTGTAGTTTATAGCATCCATTATGGTTTGTCTTTGCCATTCATTGCTAGCGACGTCCGTCGCAAACAAGTACGGCACCACACCACTCGGCCAGGTTCTATTAATTTCAGCACCTTTAAATGAAAGAATAAAAGCAGACGTATCACATAAAAGTTTGAATGTAAAGTTGTTGATTTATGTGCGCATCCGCTGTAAAATTCAAGTTTGTTTATAGATAATTAGCAGTTATTTCTGATCCAAAATCAATCTATTTGAGCAGAAGCTCAAATGTGAACAAGTAGCTGTTTTACTCAAAAGCGCCTGATCTCAACTCACACTGTTTGTTTTTATTCAACTGAGGTTCTATAATGCCACAGCGACAACTCTGTATTAAATGTTTTGAGACGACACGGCGAAATCCCAAGTGTTAATAGACAACAACGAGCGCACGGCGCGCTGATGTCCTTAGCCGTCGGGATTCTCTCCTATTTGTTTGGGGGAGAGGGCCATTCTAGTGGAACTTCATGGGTTCCCCTGGAGAATTTTGGTTTCGTTCAGGGGAATTTAAGTGTGGAGGGGCAAACATCGCAGGCTCGTGGGGTAAAATGGCACAACCAAAAATTTTCAAGCACAAAAGAGCTGACAAGTATAGGAAAAATCGAGACAAATGTTGTCATGTTTTTGCACCCGTTCAAATTTCTTGCCAGCTTTGTATCGTCGTCAACGCTGCACTTTTGTTCGAAACTTCGCCTCAGCGAGGCTGTGTTTAGATTTAGATGGCTGTCCGCTAGATTTTATATCTGCATACGTATGTGGACGCTCAACTGTAATGTATAATTAATGATGTACATTGTGACATACAGCATACCTACCAGGGTACGACCGGAGGTCTGCCTCCGGCTCCGGCTTTGGCAGAAATCATCAGCGTCCGGCTCCGGCTCCGGTTGAATTTTTGCCGGAGGTTCCGGCAATTTCGGTAGCAAAAATTTTGCAGAATTTAGCAAAATTTATCTATTTAGTGTGTAATGCTTTACATTTGTCACAATTTTCAAAAAAGAATTTCTGAAAATTTCCAGAAAATTAACGTAAAACCAAATAACTTAACAACATATTGCCGATATTGACTAAAATTAACCAATTAACCATCATTTTTACTACATTTCGCCTCACCTCCGGCTCCGGCTCCCGCAAGTTTCGTTGACTTCCGGCTTCGGCTCCGGTATTTTTCACCTCCGGTTGCACCCTGATTACCTACATCAGATAGACTGCATGTGTTGCATACTGCTTTGACGTTGTCAGGTATGTTGCTGCACTAGGTCCCTCAAAAACTTCGGCGTAGCCGAGCTTACATCAACTACACTACCTGCTAAAACTATTACAGAACAACGGCTAGGCATATGCATAGAAAACGTTGTATTTACTGTTACGGTAAACTACGGTCTTATAGACACTTTAGTCACAAGCTATTTACAATGTATGTTCCAACTTTCAACTCATGAACACCCTTTACGCACGTTATGGACACTGTTGTACCTTACGGACACCGTATAATAAATACATTACCAGAATAAAAAACACAAAATGAACGTCAATTAAACAACGATAAGTGAAATATTAATTTAATCAATTTCTACGAATTTGCTCCTTGATCACAACTTTGACTAAAATCGGTACATATACTCAGTACTTTAATTTGTTTAAAAATTCAATTCCGCTCAAGTACAATCTTCACAAAAATAGAAATGGTTCCGATTACGACAAAAATTATTGAATCATTGCAATATAGAGCCATGCCACACAAAAACAATGAAAATCGACCAGCAAAGTTTCATTTTGGAAATAAAATTAAAAACATTTAGTGTTTTTGGTCGTTTATGCATTTTTCTTTAACTGTAATTAGTTAATCTTTCCACAACATGTGGTGTAGACATTGCTTACATTAAAAAGTTACAACTGTTGTGCCGCCACCGCATGTTTAATGGCGGATCCACGGGGGCACCCCGACCGTGCCCCCCCCCCAACAGCATATCGACAAAAATTATATGCACTGTCAATTGCTGTTCTAAGCTGTTTTTTCTCTGTTTTATACACAATAGTATAAACAGCTTATAATTAGCTGCACTGTTATTTTAGTGCAATCTCGGATGATTATATGTTTTGTTGTCACTAAGCAGGGTGGCACCGAACCAATAACTTCACTAATTCCGAACCTTGATTCTGAAATTGTTTTCATATAGATAAAAGTACATTTATATATTCCATAAAATCAGTGCCTACAGTACAAGCCGAAAAATATGCAGGTTAGAAACGTGTGAATTTTGAAATATCGAGAACAAAAATTCATTGAAAATGAATTGAAGTCCATAACCGCGAATGATAAAAGATTTTCCGAAAATATCAGGCAGTCCTAACTCATTCAAAAACAGAAACAGATGTTACTGAAACTAACTGGATTTTGCTTTTTCAAAATTGAATTGGCTTCCGAATCCGAGCCTTTAAAATTGTGCCTGTTTGAATCTAAATCCGAACATATGTTGCCACCATGTTGTTTAGATCTAAATTGCGCTTATGCGTTAGTTTTATTTGTGATTCATCTCAACTGAACGAACATAGAAGTCAATTTTGCGGCAATAGTTCGTTCTTTGTGTGTGGGTCAAAAATAAGTTTATTACCTGTGAAAAATTGCCCCCCCCATTTTTGAGATCCTGGATTCGCCACTGCGCATGCGGCATGGCATGCTTCTATGCTCAGAAATCTGTACACTCCAACTAGCCTATATCATGCATGTTTATGTGTTTTTTGCCAGTGGCAGCGAGTCAAAGGGATAAGCGAGTCCTCTTGGAGGGGGAAAATAAATTTCAGAGGGTTATGCAGAGCAAGATGCACTGATTTAGGTTTAAACATATGCCTAATGATCTACGAATCGCGAGGTCATTTAAAAAGTGCCTTGATTTTTGTTAAGCGGTCGAACTTTTGAGCCAGCCGTGCGCCACATGGACATAATTCCTGTTGTTCGTTCTCACAAATATAGCATCGCACAAAAATATCGAAGCAGGTCACAGAATCTGGGGGCCTTTTGTGGTTATCTTCCCCAGCCGACGTTTGCCCAAAATGGTTGGATTTTGAAAACATTGTTGCGTATTGGGGAGCTACCCATGACCCTCGTAGAGCATTCCACGCCCAAATTTGAATTTTGGAAAACTTCGATTTTTTTAATTTCAAGAGTGTTAAATTTTACGCAATCAGATAGCAGGCCGACGAGTTATGATGAAGGAACTGAGATTTGGTGCTGTCTCAAATCTTTGCCAACGCGCAAATAAACATAACTGGTTAGCCAACGTCTGATTGCAAGGAAACGTAACACCATTCAACTCAGATTTGAAAGCTGCGTCGAATAGTATTTAATTTGCTCAACTTTTTGGCAAAAATTATTGGGTCCGTAGAGAGGAGGACCTTGGGACCTGAAAAATCGAATTTTTCAAAAATTAACATTCGGGCGTGGAAGGATCAGGAGAGGGTACAAAAAGTTAAAATATGCAAAAATTTTCAAAATCCAACCGTGTTTCGGCAAAAGTCAATTGGAGGGGATAACGTAAAAGACCACAGAATCTGAACGAAGAGCGAATTTTTTACAATGGCAAATTTTAGCGTTGAATATGTTTTGGATATTGCGTTAAATTTTACTCGTTTAACTAAAGGTCGGTCTCATCTCACTTGTAGGAGCACTATAGCGTAGATGTGAGGGTGGTATTGTGCCTGTTAACAGCGTATTACAGCTGGCAGATGCTGACAGGTAGCAACGCTACGAAATTTAGTTTGTTAATCAATATATTGCACTTTTCGCCCTAATAAATACGTCTTTCTTTTCCGTTTCGATAGCATAAAGGTGTGGAATTTTTGGTTATTGTGCATATTGATTTCAAACTATACTACGCCATATTTTGATTTTAAACACTGATTTTACTTCATATCAAAGAGCAGAACAGCTATCAGTTTAAAAGTTAAATATAGAATGTCGTCTACCCTCGCACTTTTACACTTATATGCTGGAAATCGATTAGGACTAAGCAAAACAAAACTACTCATGTTCAAGTGTAGATCCAGCAAGAGTGAACACACTCGGGAATTTAACTAAAAATCTGTTAAAAAACCAATCGCAGTAATAAACAACAATATTTTAAAATTTAGCTATGTTCTGAAAATTTCGATAGCTTTCGAAATTTTGTGGAAGTTTTTCTATTTGAAAGAACACAAAAATTTAGGTAAATTTAGCTGATCGCGATACTTTCCAATAAATTTGCACTGATTTTCAACCTATTTCCGAAGTTTTTTGCACCATCCAGTCGAATTAAGCTAAATTAAAGTGATTAATATATATAACATTTCACAAAAAACGCGCAATTCGTAGTCATCATCGGAAACCTGAAGACATTTACGTCAGCCTCGAACTAATTTGACACGATCTACTTACGAGTATTTGTAGGTGTTTCAAGCTGTGACAGCGTTCACAGACCACCCAATACAAGCTTGCAAAGTGTTTGTGGCACTCATACGAGTAAGATCGATTTTCAAAACTGCACCTAGAGCACAGGCTCTTCAAGAGCTGCGTTTTTAGCTCAGAACTTTCAGAAAAAAGCTGTGTCTGCCGACACCAAACTATACGGGGTCTTTTCGCTCCAGATCTAGTCCCAAAATTCTTGTGCAGCAAGAACGCTCACAGCTGCGAGCAGTGTAATCTGAAAGATATTATTGCGTGATACTCAGCTGAGCATCGGTTGTCAATACCAATGATTTTAAAGCTTCTGAAACTGAAACTTGAGTTTCCAATTCGCTAAAAAGAACCAAAACCGCCAGCAAAGGACAGGGAACATTAAAATAAGCAACGAACAGCGGTGCTATAAAAAACAGAAAACTCATCGTTGTGTGCAATTTAGCAAGCTGTTTGGGTGATGGTATCAGAGTTAAGAACCCTTAGGATCCTGAATTAATTTTGTGTTCTTCGTGCAAAGAGTTCAACTGAATGCGGGATCACAACTGGTGCGACACTCAATGAGCTGTCTCTGCCGCATATAACAGTGTTAAACTGTTGCCATTTTGTGCCAAACCAGAAACGAGCCAGATAAGCTTAGCTTTGGCCAGGGAGCTAGGTAACGTCGCTGAAATAAACTAAAATTAAATTTAAACCTATCTAAATTTAAGTTTTCAAAAAAATAATGCGCTCACGTTTTGTTCGTTCTATGAATTGATCGCTTCGGTTCAAACTACGTTTTGATACCTGAAGGCATAACAACGTTCTGCATCAAAATGTTTTCAAAATATCGCGGTGTGTAGGTTTAAAATCAGTGAACCATTGTTAATTGAGCAACTTGTAAAGGTAGTATGTCTTCGGGAAAATTCAAATTTTACAGGGAAATTTAAATTCTGGCGGCAAATTCAAATTTTGATAGGAGAGTTAAATTTTGGCGGGAAATTCAAATTTTGGCGGAAAAAGTCTATTTTTAGCGCGAGAAAAACATAGTGCCTAAACACTTTGCCATTTTTTATGTATCCAAAAATCACATGCAAAAAACCAACAAAACAACACGGTAAATTAATTAGCTTATTTAGCGCTTTCCTGCGACAACTTTTAGACTGTAACGATAGAGTCAGACAGTTCGCGCAACTCTATATTCAATATTAACCTAATGCGCAAACTGTATGCAAAATATCCGGCAATACAATAAACTCTACGCGGACATTAAAAACGAAAGGAAAGATTCAAGTATGCTCAGCAAACATTTACAAGGCTTAAAAACCTTCGAAGTTTAGTTAATTAATGCAACTTACTCGCCGGCCCATGGCCGTAGTTGTTACAAGCATCATTAGCAGTAACAGTTGTTTGAGCATTTTGCCAGAATTTGAGCGTTCCGTTAAAGTTTATTAAATTAATACACTCAATCTGAATAATACGCTATTTAAAAGTGAAGGTTCATATAGTTAATTTATTTCAGACATTGCAGCGATTCTGTTGTGTCATGAAGCACTATTTTAAACGCTTTTCGCATCTCAACCAGCATCTTTCCAAACGGTTTTCTGTAAATGGAAAAACATGTAAAATAAATTTCAAGCGCTACTACTAAAGTCGAACCTTTTTAGTGTAGTACCCAGGATTGAACACTGGAAAAAACCACGGAAAAATGGTATTTTTCGATTTTCCGCATTTTTTCGGAAAATCGAAAAAAAACTATTTTTCCGGTTGATTAAATTTTTCTGGAAAAACCAATCCTGGTGGTACCAAAGCAAACGGGTTTTCAAAATACTGAAAACGGTGGCATTTTTGATTTTGACACGTTCTTATAATGATGGAAACAATAATTGCAGAAACGCTATTGAAGACCTGATATTGTCGGCGTCTTTGACTTATCGAGCAGAAACTTGTGAAACATGTAACGACGCCGATAAGTGCAAACTGCAATATATTAAATAAGAAAAGTTCAAACCATTTAAATTGAAATATTCGAGATCAAAACAAAAACAAAAACTAATGGATATAACTATCAATGTTACAAAATTATAATTGCAAAAAGTTAAACCAGTGAATCCAGAAGTAAAACAAGACTTGATATTTAGGAAAACTAAACCGAAATGTTTCGCACTGAGCACTATCCTCTAGATCAGGCATCGATTTAAATACTACAGGATACTCCATTAGCTATTTCAAATTTAATCACAAACAACCAGTTTAAAATTCATGAAATAACCCAAGCGAAACAATTTCGAAAATATTTTGTTCTCTCGAAGTTGAATTAGTTTTCGTGTAATACAGTACATTTAAGAGTCTTTATTGCTTAATTATTTAAGTTTTAGGCTTGTTCTTGTTTGCAATTTAATATTGAAAATTTCTAAAATAATAAAATCCACGTTAATACCGAGCGATTCAATTATCGCTGTCTGGAACAATGTTACGGTTAATAAAATTTCAGCACGAATTATAAAATCTGACAGACCATATTAAGTAATATGTAGGTAAATTTTACATTTTTTGCTAGCCAAACTTATTTCTGAACCAGGTTTGTAAAAACCAAATAACTTCATCAGCTAAAATTTCAAAATAGTTCCAATTATTCTTATTTGAATACTGTTGGATAATCAATTAGCTATTTCAAATAAAGATCTCAATCGACCAGTTTAAAAAATTTATGAAATAACTCAAACGGAACAATTTTGAAAATATTTTCGTTGGTCGAAATAGAACTCGTTTTGGCGAAACGGTACATTTAACAGTTTTTCTTGTTTATATATTTAAAAATTTTATAGCCTAGTTTCTGTTTTCAAGTTTATATTGTAAATTTCTAAAATAACAAAATTCTCGTTATCGATCTATTCGTTATTGCTGTCTGGAACAATGTTATGGTTAATAAAATTCGAGTTCGAATTAAAACCTGGCAGACCGTAATATGTATACATTGAAGCTGTAGAAAAGCTACCAGTTCAAAATTATTCAAGTGTAGCCAAATTTTACATTTTTGCTGGCTAAAATAATATTTAATCAGTTATCCTGAAAATTATCCTTAACCATCAATCTGCTACACAAGTCAACCGCTAGCCTGTTTATTAATATATTTACCTTTCATTCATAATATCTCCAAAGTGAAGAATCGGCTAGTTGGCATTATCTGCAGGGCAACCTGCCTGACTCTCTGAGACATATTAAAACATCCATTATAAAGAAAATAACAACAACGTATACTCAAAATGCAATACATCACACACACCCTGCCATAACGGATGGTAAAAATAACGGAAACCAATGCTGATTAAAATAACGGAAACAGATATTGAGGTATAGAATATTCACAGATGACTTAGATTCTGCCAATGGGTACAATAATTGAAGCAGTGTAGTGTTTAGCGGGCTTTCAAAATTTTTAAGGAAAAAATAGAGCGTGCTTCAAATTTTTTAATATTTTGTACGAATTTGATTAGTTTTATTCATATTGAACAATTGCAGCATATTTGTAAACCAAACTGCGCGATTTACACAGTTTTAGAACTAACTTTGAGTATAAACGTGACGGAATTTTCATTATTATAACGGAAACGGAAACTTACAGCCTCCACAATGGTAGAAAACTAAGCGATAAAGTTAACGTCTAGCCAAAAAACGTTAACATTTCTTGTGAACAAAGCTAATAGCTTACAGAAAATAAACTGCAAAAATTATTTATTTGGAGCAACAAACATGTATATATATTAAATTAACTATAAACAACAGAACCAAATTCAAACGCTATAAATACACCGTAAGAAGAAAACAAAGCAGGTTTTACTATATAAATAGCATCATACTCAGTTAGGCTTAGTATCGTAAACCGAGGGCATCAGAATTTAAAATGACGCCCGTTTCTTAAGTTCGGCACGTTTTAAGAAATCAAAATTTTAAATGATCATAGAATTATGCAGGAATGTGGTTCAATATTTTATTCAGGTTTGAATACAGAATTTCATTCGTCAACGCAAGCTACTGTAATTATGAAACAATGCAAATTATTCTAAAAGCTGATTACACAATAGCATTTCGTATATTTGGCGGATATCCGAATACACGTTTCTTTTCTTATACATATCCGGATATTTTTCATATCCAAATATATATCCTGAAATCTGGTGCCTGTCAGAACTGCACGGTCGGGACGACCCCTTTCTCTGAAGTACTGCGAATATACATGGTTTTTTTCTCTAAATTTGTCCGAAACATATGGACACGCCGGTACTCGAACCTCAGACCTCTCGGTCGCGAGTCAAGCGCGCTGCCCATTACACCACGCGGCCAATATCACCATTTCCGCTGGTGCTATATTTGCACGAGTATGTATGTGTCTTAACATTACACACTCTGCACATACAGCTACACCACGTATACCCACATCCCCCTTCTTTAGGCGGTCGCCCCGGACCGCGAATCCAAACGTCCCCGAATCATTATGACTGATATTTATAGCGGCAATCTCGGTGGGACCTCCATGTCAGAACTGCATGGTCGGAACGACCCCTTTCCTCGAACAACTGCGAATATACTTGGTTTTTCTCCTTAATTTTTCCGAAACATAGCCACGCCGGAAATTGAACCCTCGGACCTCTCGCTCGCGAGTCAAGCGCGCTACCCATTACACCACGCGGCCCATGGCAACCCCCCCCAACGTCCCCCAAACGCCGCGAGGAGCCAAAAAGGAAAAAGAAAAAAAAAGAGAAAGGGAAAAAAAAGGGAAAGAAAAGAAAAAAGAAAAAAAAAAAAAAAAAAAAGGGAAAAAAAAAACGTAATTTTTGTTTCATTTCGAAGACTAACAGATTTACCTATAATGAAAAATTGCGAGATACTGTGTTGACCCGAATAAGAGGGGGAGTTATAATAAGAGGGGGGATCGTCCCTATTTATAGTCCGAATCAATTGAAGTCCGTATCCCTAATAAGAGTCCGCATTAAGCGGATAGAGTCCCTAAACCATATTTCGAGTCCATAAATGTCAAAGACCACATCTTTGGCCCATGTCAAGATCAGGGGCGGAACGTTTTTCTGTGGGACTAATAAAGAGTAAGCTTAAGCTTTAGACTAATTTTTTGCTTGACTTAGGCTTAGGTTTAGGCTTAGTAATAAACTCAATGTTACGATTATTCTTAGATTTAGAAATATGTTTATAATACTGTTCCGTCCCTGTTCTTTGCGTGGGCCGCGTATTCCTAAGCCTAAACCTAAGCAAAAAATGTGGCCCATGTATAGCACAGGACATCTCCTTTTCCAAGTGGAAAACTTATGACCAAGAGTGTAGGGCAGCCTCTTCAGTATGACGGTAACCAACTCCGCTTGTTTGGTATAAGAAATCACAAGTGTAAGTTTGGCTGGAAAAACTGGGCCCAGTTCCCTTTACACCAGAAAACTGCCGTGCTTAAAAGTTTTAAATTTTAACTCTAATTTTGAATGGAACATTTTCAACGTCGTCGACGCATAAATTTATGTAGCTGACAAGCTTATGCTTAGCCTTAGGGTTACGATTTGACCACAATTCAACCGGAATTACAATTTACCGGAACCGGATTGGAAAAATTACCGGAAACGGAACCAGAAAATGAAAAATACATGCCACCGAAAAATTCATTTTAATAAAAAGGCCGGAACCGGAATTCCGGTCGCACCAACTTATTTCTTATGAACAAACCTAACATCTCGCAAAAATTGAACTGAAAAATTATTTATTTGCAGAATAACAAAATATAAATATATTTGTATTAGATATATCATACTAGATAAACAACAAAACCAAATTCTAACGCTGTAAATACACCGTAAGAAAACAAAGGTATCATTTCTTTATTCTCACAAGTTCTCGAAGCCGCTTAATTTCACGCTTCTGAGCTTCGACTTGCTTTCTTAGCGAAACAATTTCACGATCTTTCCAATCAAAATAGACGTTTTTTAATAATCGTGCGGCAGTTGGTCTGCAAGATGGATCTTTGTGAGTGAGCTGCTCGATAAGGCTTGCCTAAGGACAATGTTTTAAACGTCAAAGCTTCAAGCTACCAAAGAAGCAAACTTATGAACTAAAATTAAATGCCATTATGTTCAAGTTTTCACAAATTGTAAATAACTAGTAAATAATTCTTGAACGACTCTGAAAGCCTATTTGAAAGGGCCAACAAATAATATATACCTCTATAGGCCAACACGCTCGAAATGAATCATGAACGGTCGAACTGCGAACCTGCATTAGCGCTTGTACTTTTTCCATATACGTCGTGAACGGATAGTATAATTCATACAAAATGATGCCAAAACTGAATATATCTACCTAAAAATACACAATCACGCTGCAACGAAATTCAAACTATACGCATTAAAGCCACATATGGACTTCCATCTAGTAGCAAAACAATGACCGCAGAACTCGGCAATAGGATAAAACCGGAGGTCCGGTTGAGAATCGATCTCCTGCACCTGTGGAATTTTTTCCGGGGGCTACGTCAACTGCGCTTGTAAACGAGAATTAATATTTTCGAAGTTTATATTGTCGAAATTTTTAAAAAGAGACGTTAAAAACAAATTTTTGACGTTTATATATTATTGTTAAAATATAGTGAATTCAGCATGATTTTAGCTACCTTATTTTGCTTCAGGTCTTGCATTCTACCACTATATTGCTTATATTATTATTATTATATTTGCACTGAGTTGCCCGATTTAGAAAAAATAAATACACATATCCAAAAATTTCACAAACGTATAGCTGCAACCAGGAATGGGCGGTCTCTGTCTCGGGCTCGGTCTCGGCAAGTCTCGGGCTCAGTGTCGCGTTTCCTGAGTGTCGGTGGTTTGCAAACCGAGATCAAAGACGTGAAAAAGCGATTAACAATTGCTATTAGTTGAGCTAGATTGAGTTGATGAAAGGACGTAGCAATGTTTTGTTAGTATTTTAGACTAAATGTACATGCGTGAACCACTAAAAATTAAGCATTTGTTTACTTCGTTCAACACTATGACTGTATTAATAGTCCCAAGTTTCCTCAAAGTGATTATCTTGCTGCATTAAATTGCACAACGCAAGCAAAGTAAATGAGCTTTTTGCAGAGTTGACCATTAAGTAATGTTTTCATTAATATTGGCACTGACGGTCGCACATAATCCACTTAAGTTCATTTTTGGATTTGGAGATAGTTATGTACAGTTTTCAATCGTTGAGTTTGATATTCAAAATTTTTGTTAGACAAATTCTTTATTTTCGTCTTTGTCTCCATTTAACACAAACATATACATTTGGTTAACTTAAAATTCCTGTCTGCACACCTTCGAATCGTATTGATGAGACGACAGCTGCTCAGGAGCCGAGTAAGTATACGTCCCAATACCAGAGCTATGGTAAGATGCGGAAGCTGTTAGACGAGGGGTGCCTTCCTGAACGTCTTGTTTATCTTTTCGTCTCAGCTTTAATAGTTTGGCAGCTTTACTTGACGATCTGCCACGCGCAACTTGTTTGGGCTTAACTAGACTTGTCGCCATTGTTGCTGAGGTATCCTCGGAGGAATTGAGCCCTGACGAAAGAATGTTTTCAGCACATGCCAAACCAAAATCGCCTAGAAGAACGCGATAATCACCTTTGTGTAGAAATATATTGCTCGGCTAAAATAGTTTAAAAATAAGACTGTCAGGTAACACTTTCTTGCGTACATAAAACATATCTAACCAACTTTCATTGTAAAAATAAAGACGTTGAGAAAAGCACATCAACCGAACATGGCTTTAAGACAACGAAATTAAAAAGCAGCGTGCGAAAAAACCTAAGTCAAATTCCCGTCTATGTACATTATTTCGACTAGGTTATTCATTTTTCAGAAGCGCTACGCAATCATAATTTATTTATCTCTCATAACAGCATGAGGAAACACAAAATTCAACGCCAGTAAGTTTATTGTTTCCTCTATGACCACAACTTCCTGTAAACATTATTTGACCTTATACAGAAACACTGTACCTTTAAATCACGATGAATAATTCCCTTTGAGTGAACATAGCTAAGAGCGGAAACAATCTGTTTCGAAATTTGAAAGTTCATTACAGCATCGACACAGCTAAATGGATCTGAAACAAAGTTAAAACATTTGTGGCAACTAATGCTATAAATAGTCCTGCAATTAAACGGATAACCTTAACACTATGCGATCTGATTATACTACGCATATCTAGGGTTCCCCAGGCTGTTGACGAGTGGAGATAATCCCCCGCTACCAGTGGGTGAAAGCTAGTTTAAGTGAAGTTTGGGAATAGAGAACTTAAGCCTTTGCTCTAAACATTCATTTTTCTGCCGTTTGCGGCTATTTAGGTACGTATCTGCTACATATAGCGTAAAAATTTCTGGCGTACGTAATCGACATTGATATTCAATTATTGATGAGCAACCTCAAAACTGGTGTAAATTATACTTTGAACACCTACAAATTGTAGAATATCGTGTTCGCAGTGGGACGGAAAAAGTTGAATGAATTCAACAGGGGAAATGTCGAATATGAGCACCTGGGAGGGACGCCCCACAGTAGTACTGCATTGTTTTATGACACCATTCACATACCTGCTGACACAATATTTGCATTATTGCGCTGTGATAACCAGTCTCGAAGAGTAAATGAGCACAATTCCATTTGTATAAATAGTACTATCGACTGCCCCTTAAAGGAAAACAGTTAAAGTTTGGAGCTTGAAAAAAATAATGACTACGTTAAAAGTTTGGAACTCGAAACAAATAAACATAATAAAAGCAAGATTAACTGAACTCTTTCTCCAGACTTATACACATTATTTGTACACAATATATATCTTTGCGTTGTGCGTGTACTACGAAAAACAATAATATATATCTTTGCGTTGGGCGTGTACTACGAAAAACAATATGGAGATTGACACCTGGACCGAGTGATAACTCCTAAGTGGTGCAGTAGTTGGTGTAAACACAGTATAATCAATTGGTCCGGGATCGGTCTTGCTTTGCGCAATAAAACAAGTGAATGCAATGAGCGATAGATATAAATTAAGTCTCAAAGGGCTAAATTATTCACACTAAAATTATTGAATTTACTGTCAAGGGCCGTCCCGGAGTTGAAGCGCCATGGTCCGCAGTCCTCTAAATCTCTAGCAGACAGCCGAATGTTAGATGAAAAAAATGGAGTGATGAATAATTGAGAAGACTATTAAATGTCCGCTTCCTCTTAAACATCCTAGGACCACCAGTGTTCACTGTGTTTAATAAGCTATCGAAATATAACAAACTCATTTACCACTGGCTTTTCTAAAAAGCAGTTAATATTTTAGCTTCAGTGCGCAACGAGAAAAAGGTATATATATTTGTCAAGATTTTCAAATGCCGTAATCACAAAATTATAAAGTAGAAATTACTTTCAACTGTCACTTGAAAGGATCCATAGTCATCAAGGTCCACAGTATTTTTTCATTATCTTTGCAATTCAAACGTTGCGAATAAGCTCATTGCTGCTCGAGATTACGGATTTGGGAATCCAATAATTGCTGCTGATGCGCGTAATACTCTGCCTTAGAGCAGAGCTCCTGCTCGCATGTCTCCAAGTTAGTGTCAACGGAGGAGACAAATATGTCATCAATATCAACGCTGAATGCAATTGGGTTAAAACCTGATAATTAGTAATGTGTGTCTCTGTCCCTCAAAGCAACTTACAAATGGTGCCATTTGATTAATTGTTTGACGTAAATGACGACTAGCTGGTATGATCGATTTTGAACAACAAGGTTCGCAGATACCAGCTTCTGATTGGTTTTCTTCTTTTGAAGGACTGAATTCAGTTCGCTGTTGACCAGTTCTGAACGCCAAACCACCAACACTTGAGCTTGACCCAGATCGTGTCATTTCGACAGAAGACTTCTGAATGTCCGTTAATAACTCTGACTTGCACGCCAAGTTCCTGATAATGAAGTAATTGATGCAAAAACAAAACTTTGCACCAAATGCACCGCCATCCTGCTCCACTTTCGATATCCTGTATGTCAACATCTTGTCACACCGATAGACAAACATGTTAAGGTAATGTTGTTGAAATTTCAAAGTGCAGAAGCGGCAACAGGGCAAATCGAGCTATCAATAAAACCTGTGCAAAACCATTACCGGTAGCCCTACATACCTGTCAGCTTTTGGCAGCTCTGGTTCCGTTAACGAACATTTTTCTGACAAAAATGAAATTTCTGGTGTTGACACATTACGTCTCATTGAAGCACGGAATGATGGTTCGCAGTTATTCGCTCGCGATTCTTCATTTGAGTTTCTAAAAATAATACTATAAATGTTAAACCAGTGTAAAGCGCAGAAATCTTTAAGACCGAGGAAATAAACTGGCTAGATTTTCGTACGTGAACCAGTATCGCTTGTAAAAATAAGTTGAATGTGCAAGCAAGAGCAACATCCAAGCGAATGTATGTTCACCAGGATACGACCGGATATCCGGCTGCGGCTAAAAAACGACATCCGGCTCCGGCTTCGGTATTTTAAGTTACCGGATATTATTTTTAAAAAACTTCAAAAAATATATACCATCATTTGTATTTATGCCAAGTACCATCGAACTGATTGACATACTTTCACATATTTTTTCTGTCACACATGTAATGTAAATGTTCGCAGTGACCGTTTACGTTCACAATCTTTATTGGGTTATAACAACCCTGGAAAACCGTATATAGATGACGAGTGTTATTCTGTGGGTGTCACAGAATATATCTCAGCATATTTCTACCATTCCTAAGGCTCAGCCTAAACTTCAGCGTATAAATGGGTCTATAACTAAGCCTAAACGAAAACAACAGCCTTAATCCGGGGCGGAGATTTGTCATGAAGTCTCGGTCTCGGTCAACTTTTGGTCATCACCGAAAAAAATTAAAGTTTCAAAATAAATTATTTCTAATGCTTTTTTCGTATTTTTGTGTTTTTTCATAGTTTTTATGTGTTTTCTAAATATCTGCTAATAAATATTACGTAACTATAAAAATTCTTAGATTCATACCGAAATTTTAATCATCAGCCTTTACTTGCTTCAACAATATTAACTTCTGCTTTTTACAAGTATACCAGCATTTGCTGAATCCTCGACTTATTATACTATCGGTTCCAAACCACTGAGACTCAAAAAACCGAGACCTGCGAAATACCCAGACTTGCCGACACTGAGACCGAGTCTTCCATTGGATGCACTTAAAAGGAACATGGGCCAAACGAACGCTGCAAAAACATAGAATAGTATAATAGAGACGTTGCTAAAGTGTTAGAAATGCATTGGAGCGAGATGTTAAAATTTGTCGCGTAAACACTTTGGGTACCTTAAGCAACAGATGGAAGAATTGTGAGCTACGTTCTGATATTTGAATACAATCTAGTTATAGATTTGAATTCATTATCCGGCTCCGGCTCCAGCCGGATATGACATTATCCGGCTCCGACTCCGTCAGTTTTTGGTATCCGGCCGTACCCTGATATTCACACCTGGTCAGGTACTCTTCTGTGTGTAACACATATGACCAGTTTTTGGACAGTCTTGTAGCGTTCAAACCAGTGCATGGTTAGGTTCAAAATTTACTACATTTTCGCAATAACAGAAATTTTCGCATTTGATATGTTCCACTCTGTGTCAGGCTTAAGATCCGTAATTCCGAGAGTTCGTCTGTTTGAAAACCTATCACTAACTGTTAATAGATGCTACATGGTATACACGTTTGGGAAACGAGTGTTCAAAACCAACCCCATTCGAAAACTTACTCCAGTTGTTGTATTTGTAGCCTTTGTTGATGTCTACGACCACCGTCCATTGGACGACTGCTAGCAAAAGTGCTTGATTTGCGACGACGTCGTTTCTGTTGCCACACGTTGAAATCAAATTCAAGCCAAGCTCCATGGTAGCGGACTACGTTCGGATGATTTAAAATTGCAAGCATTTTCACTTCACGGATGATCTCAAAATATCAAGCGTGATAAATATAGAAAATTTTTTCCTATATAGAGTTAGTTTATGCAAAATAAGTGCCACACCGTAACCATAAACTTGTGAGAGTTCGATTCTGGAGAAAGTCGGGCGATGAGAAAGCGCCCAAAAGTACATATGCCCTCGGTTCAAGCCTCCAGTCGAATTCCACTAATGAATATTTTTTATGTGAAACACACTTTTTTTGTTTATTTTTTAGCTATAATGTAATATATAAGCATGTAAACAGTGTTTACATGTAATTAGTTAACTGGTATTTTCTTTAAAACATGTAATTTTTGCAGCCCAAGTTCTCCCCACTCAAGGTTACCTCATTGACCATACTCTCAGTACTATAGTTACAAGAGGGCTGTAGTCTGATTAAAATCATACGCTCGGTAAAACCCTGCTTTGATGAGAAACCAATGAAATCAATTTATTACTGCAACCGTGTAAAACAACTCACTTTCAAGCACATTTGAGATTGTGATACGTCTAGTGTTATCTTTTTGATCGCATATTCTACGTCATCAAGTTTGTTTAAGGCCTAAAAACGTGTAATAACGACAACTTTGATACAGCTAGTGTATCGACAAAAATTCGTCCTCGTAAACGTTAAAAACCATGCTGACAATGATTTTCGAAATTTAAATGGTCACTTGTCCCATAACGCAAACATTCAATTATATAGCGTAACGCTTCAGTATCTTCTCTACTGTCGACCAGTTCACTATTCGCTTTTGATACAAAGTAAAATCAATTTTCTTAGAAGGTTGGGAAATACAACTTAATTTGTAACTACGAAAACTTTATGAACCACTAAATAGCAAATGCAACTTCTCACATGAAAGACCTGTCCAAAACCACCGTGTCCAATTTTTGCTATCTCGTCAAACTCTGATGAATACCGCGACTGGTAGAACACATTGTTCGAGGACGAAGGACGCGCTGCATCTGGTCCAAACCTAAAATAACAAATGCTTTTATAGAATGTAAAAAGTCTTCGCTAGGCGACTTCGGGCGAACTTTTGACAATTGAACAGCAAAGTGTGACCAAATATTCGACTGCGGGTCTCAAAAACATGGTTTTATGCTAAATTGTGATTATGATGAAATTTCATCGAGCTTCGTTCGAGGTAACATCATTAGGCGTACCAGGAACGCCCAGTTGATTAAGGATAGAACGGTGAAAACACGTCATTATAAATATAGCGCAAAGATGCTAAATCACGTGTCATTCATGCCTAATTCATTCTTGATTAAGTATGCATTTGAAATCTGACTAAGCTCGGATATGATGAAATTTCATCGAGCTTCGTTTGAGGTAACAACATTAGGGGTACCAGGAACGCCTAGCTGATTAAGGATAAAACGGCGAAAACACGTTATTATAAATATAGCCGCAAGATGCTAAATCACGTGTTATTCATGCCTAATTCATTCTTGATAAAGTATGCATTTAAAATCTGACTAAGCTCGAATATTGTGGTATCCGGGTCCCAGGGTGCAAAGCGGAACTGGATTATACCGGAATCGGAATGGGAACAGCAAATTTATACCGGAACCTAAATCGGAATCGGAACTACAAAATTTGTGACTTTACGTATAATTTGTACTAACAAGTATAATATATATTTATGGTGTCTGTTGGCTGGCAACAATACTCAAAAACGTCGCATGGTCAAATTGGCAATCATTTTTTGCCTCTATAAAGGTAAACTACAATCAATTATTCATAAGTTAACTTATCGAAAACAATTTAATATATACATAAATGATGCAGAATGTTTATACAACATATTACAAGTTGGCCAAAAATTAAAACGTGGAAATTCCGATTCCGACTGATGTGCAATCGGAATCGGAACTCGTTTTGATTCGGAATTCTAATCGGAATTCCAATCTTTTGCTACAAATTCATAAATTTCCACAAGATAATCTAAGCTGCTCATACAAAACACCCGTAAACTTCAATAACGTTCTTCAGCTAAACCCACGTTCTAGAAAATATCGATGATATAACCTCCACAGTTTTTTCAGCGACTGCTCCTTGGTTTGAACCATCTGCGGCCTAAAAACCCAACCATAAAGTGATTATTACCATTTTCTACAGGCTCACATTAACATGCAGCTCATCCCAGGGCACACGTTGTTAATTACTGCTCAGTTCCTGCTAAACAGACCAGACTTATTACTTACTGACCAGTCACAGAGAGCTTTAATATCTAAATGAACAGCGAATTGTTAACACAAAAAACTAGATCAGCTGATATAACTCACATACTACAGTCTCAAGTTAAATTGGTTAGATGAAACCCTTTGTCAACAAATCATGGCAACGTACTAAAACTACCCTAATAGTCATTTTAGTTTAATTGATGTTAACATGTCGCTAAACGATAACATACTATTCAACAATGTGATGTTCTTCGCACAGTACTGTACACCAATTGGTAAAACGTATGAAAAATTTTAATACGTAAATCTAGCATAATTTAGATTTTTCGACATGTCAAAAAGCAGTTGACTACTAAACATTCTTTATACATACCGGAATAGCGGAACTGCGAGTAAGTTGTTTGGCATGAACAAACAGATGCATAAGCGCCAATCGAAAATGATCACGAACAGAGGATAACTCTTGTGAAAAATGAACTGGCGATAAAATCTGAAAGACTACAGACAGAGTGCAATTCGTAATTCCAAGCACATAACAAACAACAATGATTGATGTCGTAGAATTACCACCTATTTCGCATATCATGTTCTGAAAAAGCGCAAATAAGTGCAGCCGACTACTCATATTAATCAGTAGAAATTGCAACCCAAATCAAAAAGTGGGAATTGAAGATTAGCTTAAGCAATGGAAAAGTAGCCAAGGATCGATAATTTCATAAAGCTAATATGCAAAAATAAATAACTCTTACCCTTAGCTTCGTAATATAATTCGATACAACTGAAATAAACTAGTAGAATATGTTTAATATTTAAGCGCGTAACCAGATCCAGAAAAGTAACAACCTATATATGCGTACAAGATTTTCTATAAAGTGAGTTTTATTCAATATATTGTGACGCTTGTTTTGATTTGGGCGTTTGCGATTATATATCGATGTAGTCATGTTACACTAACTTCGAACAAATTTGCTTAGATTTTTTACAATACGGGTGCCATTGTTTTCGTTACACGAAATAATTAAAATACCAAGTAATTTTGTAGTTGTGTTGTTTTTATATATCGTACAATATTTATTCGCCGTACAGTAGGTACTGTTACATAAATTAATAGAGTCGTGAAATTCCTAGCTACAATTTCGGTATGAATTCCGATTCCGCTTTAATTATAGTTGCTCCATTTGGCATTCTGGTACTTGTTCTGAAGCGGAACTCCGCTCGCTTATGAACGTAGAAACAATTTCTTCCTATTAATTGGGTGCGGTTCCGCGAAATGAATTTGGCATTCTGGTACTTGTTCTGAATCGGAACTTCGCTCGCCTATGACTTACGTAGAAACAATTTCTTCCTATTAATTGGGTGCGGTTCTGCGAAATGACACATCAGATCGATCATTGCTGCAACAAGCAGGCTTGTTCTTCGAACAGAATTGTCTACTGTATTTTTACGAACTGCGACCTCGTGGCCCGAATTACTTGTATGTCCATCTATACGTGGTACTGACTGAGAGAGCTTTGCAAGAATTCCACGAAAATCGCCAGAAAACTCAGAATCTATAATATAAGAAGTTTCCAATAAATTGTTTTATCAAAACACGATTATACCAGCATTCCTGCAAAAATTGAATTCCTGTTCCGCATTTTTATACAGACGTAAGAGTACGAATTAATTTTGAAGTGCTTGGGGAAAGTGACGAAATATCCTCTTAAAAATTAAAACTAACTCCTGAAAAAAATCAGAACAACAAAGCTTGCTTTCGCAACTTGTGTTTGGTCTGCACACACCTTCTCTTCAGCATAATGAAATACTATATACTCATAGTACAGTCTATATACCGGTATTTATTTCTAGTAAACTTAACCGTCAAAGCGGCAAAGCGAAGGAGGGAATTCTATGTCATTGTCGGACTCTTGAACAGATTCGGTTGATGATGATGTCGCAGCGCTATTCTGGTCTTGAGAAGTCTTTTTGCTCTCGCACTGACTTTCGTTCGACAATGAATTACACATAGTTCAAAATTGCCGCACCTAAGTTACCTGCACGCAAATTAAGTGTGTACCGTATATTGCCTTGAAATAATAATTCTGTTTCACTGGTTTTGTAATTGGTAATACTGCCTCCCAAACAAACTAAGTTGCAATATTTCACACTAATGCTACAAATTTCACCCGACTCTCTTGACGTTCGGTGTGGATAGAGAACTGGCTCGAATCCAGCACATATCAGGAGATGCGCAAAAAACGAGACGTAAGAACACTTAGCGGTTTGTGAAAGAAACTTTAGATGAACGACTAAACTTTGCTTCAAGACGCCAAGCGATATTGAAAGTGTACTAGCTACTGCATTAACGGTGATAATTTTAACGATAGAATCAACGCATAGCTTGTGTCGTAGTTCGAAACGTGTGATTCCGGGGAGACCATTTATGATCCCCCAGGAATTTATATTTATTTAAAAAAGTGACTTTCCGAGGGATGAAAATTGATCCCCACGAAAAATAGCAATTTTTTAAAAAACAGGTGTTGTAGCAACACTCAACAGAAACAACAACTTAGACTGAATTTTTAACTTTTAATAATATCGAAAATAAATTCAAGTAGGACAAAAGATTCAAACATAGCTTCCTGACCGCTTTTTCGGTAAAGTGGCTACATATACCTGTTTAGTTTATACATGCAACATGTAAAACAGATATATTGCATGCTGGGTGACGCCGAACCTATGATTTGACCGAAACCAGTGCTAATTTGTCGAATCCGAAACAGAATCCGAATCTTGCATGTTGAATTTCAGATATATATGCAAATTTGTTTCAGAATATCAACGCAGTGCCAGCCGCATAAGCTGATAAACGTTAATATCCTGCGTGCCCGACCTTGTTCTGAGATTTGTGACTTAAAAAGAAAAAATATTGATATAACGTTTACATAAAATTTTTGGCCAATGTATAGCACAGGGGCTTCCAGTTTTCCACGGTGGAAAACTTATAACCAGGAGTGCAGCGCAGCCACTCCTGTATGACGGCTAAATTTTCCGCTGATTTGGTAGGAAAATTAAAAAATTTAATGCCTAGATTTCACCCTGGGTTGGTAGGGAAATCTGAAGCATAGGTTTTGGTTGGAAAACGCGAAAAGTGGAAAATTCTAATGCCTAGATTTTCCCCTGGGTTGGTAGGGAAAATCTGAAGCATAGGTTTTGGTTGGAAAACGGGAAAAGTGTAAAATTCTAATGCCTAGATTTTTCTGGGTTGGTAGGGAAATCAGAAGCGTAGGTTTTGGTTGGAAAACGGGAAAAGTGGAAAATTGAAATACCTATATATTTTCTTGGTTAGTAAGAAATATCTGAAGCAAAGGTTTTGGTTGAAAAACGGGAAAAGTGGAAAATTCAAGCGTAGGGCATAGGTTTTGGTTGGAAAACGGGAAAAGTGGAAAATTTTAATGCCTAGATTTTTACGCTGGGTTGGTAGGAAATCTGAAGCATAGGTTTTGGTTGGAAAACTGGAAAAGTGGAAAATTCTAATGCCTAGTATTTTATTCTGGGTTGGTAGGGAAAATTTGAAGCATAGGTTTTGGTTGGAAAACAGGAAAAGTGGAAAATTGAAATGCCTAGATACTTTCTTGGTTAGTAAGAGAAATCTAAAGCGATGGTTGGAAAACGGGAAGAGTGGAAAAGTGGAAAATTCAAGCGTAGGGCATAGGTTTTGGTTGGAAAACGAGAAAAGTGGAAAATTCTAATGCCTAGATTTTTCCCCTGGGTTGGTAAGGAAAATCTGAAGCATAGGTTTTGGTTGGAAAACGGGAAAAGTGGAAAATTCTAATGCCTGGATTTTTTCGCTGGGTTGGTAGGGAAAATCTGAAGCAAAGGTTTCGGTTGGAAAACGGGAAAAGTGGAAAATTCTAATGCCTAGATTTTTTCGCTGGGTTGGTAGGGAAATCCTGAAGCAAAGGTTTCGGTTGGAAAACGGGAAAAGTGGAAAATTCAAGCGTAAGGCATAGGTTTTGGTTGGAAAACGGGAAAAGTGGAAAATTTTAATGCTTAGATTTACCCTGGCTTGGTAGGGAAAATCTGAAGTATAGGTTTTGGTTAGAACACGGGAAAAGTGGAAAATTTAAAGGCCTAGATTTACCTTAGGTTGGTAGGGAAAATATGAAGCATACGTTTTGATTGGAAAACGGGAAAAGTGGAAAATTCCAATGCCTATATTTTTATCCTGGATTGGTAGGGAAAACCTGAAGCAAAGGTTTTGGTTGGAAAACGGGAAAAGTGTAAAATTCTAATGCCTAGATTTGTCCCCTGGGTTGGTAGGGAAAATCAGAAGCGTAGGTTTTGGTTGGAAAACGGGAAAAGTGGAAAATTGAAATGCCTATATACTTTCTTGGTTAGTAAGAAATATCTGAAGCAAAGGTTTTGGTTGAAAAACGGGAAAAGTGGAAAATTCAAGCGTAGGGCATAGGTTTTGGTTGGAAAACGGGAAAAGTGGAAATTTTAATGCCTAGATTTTTACGCTGGGTTGGTAGGAAATCTGAAGCATAGGTTTTGGTTGGAAAACTGGAAAAGTGGAAAATTCTAATGCCTAGTATTTTACTCTGGGTTGGTAGGGAAAATTTGAAGCATAGGTTTTGGTTGGAAAACAGGAAAAAGTGGAAAATTGAAATGCCTAGATACTTTCTTGGTTAGTAAGAGAAATCTAAAGCGATGGTTGGAAAACGGGAAAGAGTGGAAAAGTGGAAAATTCAAGCGTAGGGCACATGTTTTGGTTGGAAAACGAGAAAAGTAGAAATCTTTAATGCCTAGATTTACCCTGGGTTGGTGAGGATAATCTGAAGCATAGGTTTTGGTTGGAAAACGGGAAAAATGGAAAATTAAAATGCCTAGATTTTTACCCTGGGTTGGTAGGGAAAATCTGAAGCAAAGGTTTCGGTTGGAAAACGGGAGAGTAGAAAATTTTAATGCTTAGATTTTTTCGCTGGGTTGGTAGGGAAAACCTGAAGCAAAGGTTTCGGTTAGAAAACGGGAAAAGTGGAAAATTCAAGCGTAAGGCATAGGTTTCGGTTGGAAAACGGGAAAAGTGGAAAATTCTAATGCCTAGATTTTTACCCTGGGTTGGTAGGGAAAATTTGAATCATAGGTTTTGGTTGGAAAACGGGAAAGTGGAAAATTTAAAGGCCTAGATTTACCTTAGGTTGGTAGGGAAATCTGAAGGATAGGTTTTGGTTGGAAAACGGGAAAAGTGGAAAATTCTAATGCCTAGGTTTTCACTCTGGGTTGGTAGGGAAAATCTGAAGCAAAGGTTTCGGTTGGAAAACGGGAAAAGTGGAAAATTGAAATGCCTAAATTTTAGCCTGGGATGGTAGGGAAAATCTGAAGCATAGGTTTTGGTTGGAAAACGGGAAAAGTGGAAAATTTAAAGGCCTATATATTTGGGTTGGTAGTGGAAAATCTGAAGCATAGGTTTTGGTTGGAAAACGGGAAAAGTGGAAAAGCGGAAAATTCAAGCGTAGGACATAGGTTTTGGTTGGAAAACGGGAAAAGTGGAAAATTCTAATGCCTAGATTTTTACGCTGGGTTGGTAGGAAATCTGAAGCATAGGTTTTGGTTGGAAAACGGGACAAGTGGAAAATTCTAATGCCTAGATTTTTATTCTGGGTTGGTAGGGAAAATCTGAAGCATAGGTTTTGGTTGGAAAACAGGAAAAGTGGAAAATTGAAATGCCTAGATACTTTCTTGGTTAGGAAAAGAAATCTAAAGCGATGGTTGGAAAACGGGAAAAGTGGAAAAGTGGAAAATTCAAGCGTAGGGCATAGGTTTTGGTTGGAAAACAGGAAAAGAGGAAATAGTTAATGCCAAGATTTTTACACTTGGTTGTTATGGAAAATTAGAAGCATAGGTTATGGTTGGAAAACTGGACGAGTGGAAAATTTTAATGCCTAGATTTTTATCGTTGGTTGGTAGGGAAAACCTGAAGCATAGGTTTTTGTTGGAAAACGGGAAAACTTGAAAATTCTTATGCCATTGTTTTCACGCTGGGTTGGTAGGGAAAACCTGAAGCAAAGGTTTCGGTTGGAAAACGGGAAAAGTGGAAAATTCAAGCGGAAGGCATAGGTTTTGGTTGGAAAACGGGAAAAGTGGAAAATTCTAATGCCTAGATTTTTACCCTGGGTTGGTAGGGAAAATCTGAAGCATAGGTTTTGGTTGGAAAACGGGAAAAGTGGAAAATTTAAAGGCCTAGATTTACCTTAGGTTGGTAGGGAAAATATGAAGCATAGGTTTTGGTTGGAAAATGGGAAAAGTGGAAAATTTAAAGGCCTAGATTTTACCCTAGGTTGGTAGGGAAAATCTGAAGCATAGGTTTTGGTTGGAAAACGGAAAAAGTGGAAAATTAAAGGCCTAGATTTACCTTAGGTTGGTAGGGAAAATCTGAAGCATAGGTTTTGGTTGGAAAACGGGAAAAGTGGAAAATTTAAAGGCCTAGATTTACCTTAGGTTGGTAGGGAAAATCTGAAGCATAGGTTTTGGTTGGAAAACGGGAAAAGTGGAAAATTTAAAGGCCTAGATTTACCTTAGGTTGGTAGGGAAAATCTGAAGCATAGGTTTTGGTTGGAAAACGGGAAAAGTGGAAAATTCTAATGCCTAGATTTTTTCGCTGGGTTGGTAGGGAAAATCTGAAGCATAGGTTTTGGTTGGAAAACGGGAAAAGTGGAAAATTTAAAGGCCTAGATTTTTACCTTGGCTTGGTAGGGGAAAGAGGGAAAAGTGGAAAATTCAAGCGAAGCATAGGTTTTGGTTGAAACTCGGGAAATGTGAAAAATTTAAAGGCCTTGATTTACCTTCGGTTGGTAGGGAAAATCTGAAGCATAGGTTTTGGTTGGAAAACGGGAAAAGTGGAAAATTTAAAGGCCTAGATTTACCTTAGGTTGGTAGGGAAAATCTGAAGCATAGGTTTTGGTTGGAAAATGGGAAAAGTGGAAAATTTAAAGGCCTAGATTTACCTTAGGTTGGTAGGGAAAATCTGAAGCATAGGTTTTGGTTGGAAAACGGGAAAAGTGGAAAATTTAAAGACCTAGATTTACTTTAGGTTGGTAGGGAAAACCTGAAGCATAGGTTTTGGTTGGAAAACGGGAAAAGTGGAAAATTTAAAGGCGTAAATTTACCTTAGGTTGGTAGGGAAAATCTGAAGCATAGGTTCTGGTTGGAAAACGGGAAAAGTGGAAAATTTAAAGGCCTAGATTTACCTTAGGTTGGTAGGGAAAGTCTGAAGCAAAGGTTTTGGTTGGAAAACGGGAAAGTGGAAAATTTAAAGGCCTAGATTTACCATAGGTTGGTAGGGAAAATCTGAAGCATAGGTTTTGGTTGGAAAATGGGAAAAGTGGAAAATTTAAAGACCTAGATTTACCATAGGTTGGTAAGGAAAATCTGAAGCATATGTTTCGGTTGGAAAACGGGAAAAGTGGAAAATTCAAAGGCCTAGATTTACCTTCGGTTGGTAGGGAAAATCTGAAGCATAGGTTTTGGTTGGAAAATGGGAAAAGTGGAAAATTTAAAGACCTAGATTTACCTTCGGTTGGTAGGGAAAATCTGAAGCATAGGTTTTGGTTGGAAAACGGGAAAAGTGGAAAATTAAAGGCCTAGATTTACCTTAGGTTGGTAGGGAAAATCTTAATCATAGGTTTTGGTTGGAAAATAGGAAAAGTGGAAAATTTAAAGCCTAGATTTACCTTAGGTTGGTAGGGAAAATCTGAAGCATAGGTTTTGGTTGGAAAACGGGAAAAGTGGAAAATTTAAAGACCTAGATTTACCTTAGGTTGGTAGGGAAAATCTGAAGCATAGGTTTTGGTTGGAAAACGGGAAAAGTGGAAAATTTAAAGGCCTAGATTTACCTTAGGTTGGTAGGGAAAATCTGAAGCATAGGTTTTGGTTGGAAAACGGGAAAAGTGGAAAATTTAAAGGCCTAGATTTACCTTAGGTTGGTAGGGAAAATCTGAAGCATAGGTTTTGGTTGGAAAACGGGAAAAGTGGAAAATTCTAATGCCTAGATTTTCCCCTGGGTTGGTAGGGAAAATCTGAAGCATAGGTTTTGGTTGGAAAACGGGAAAAGTGGAAAATTTAAAGGCCTAGATTTACCTTCGGTTGGTAGGGAAAATCTGAAGCATAGGTTTTGGTTGGAAAACGGGAAAAGTGGAAAATTTAAAGACCTAGATTTACCTTAGGTTGGTAGGGAAAATCTGAAGCATAGGTTTTGGTTGGAAAACGGGAAAAGTGGAAAATTTAAAGGCCCAGATATACCTTAGGTTGGTAGGGAAAAATTTGAAGCATAGGTTTTGGTTGGAAAACGGGAAAAGTGGAAAATTTAAAGGCCTAGATTTACCTTAGGTTGGTAGGGAAAATCTGAAGCATAGGTTTTGGTTGGAAAACGGGAAAAGTGGAAAATTTAAAGGCGTAGATTTACCTTAGGTTGGTAGGGAAAATCTGAAGCATAGGTTTTGGTTGGAAAACGGGAAAAGTGGAAAATTTAAAGGCCTAGATTTACCTTAGGTTGGTAGGGAAAATCTGAAGCATAGGTTTTGGTTGGAAAACGGGAAAAGTGGAAAATTTAAAGGCCTAGATTTACCTTCGGTTGGTAGGGAAAATCTGAAGCATAGGTTTTGGTTGGAAAATGGGAAAAGTGGAAAATTTAAAGGCCTAGATTTACCTTAGGTTGGTAGGGAAAATCTGAAGCATAGGTTTTGGTTGGAAAACGGGAAAAGTGGAAAATTTAAAGGCCTAGATTTACCTTCGGTTGGTAGGGAAAATCTGAAGCATAGGTTTTGGTTGGAAAATGGGAAAAGTGGAAAATTTAAAGACCTAGATTTACCTTCGGTTGGTAGGGAAAATCTGAAGCATAGGTTTTGGTTAGAAAACGGGAAATGTGGAAAATTTAAAGGCCTTAAACCAATGCTTCAGAATTTTCCTACCAACCCAGGGTAAATTTAGGATTTTAAATTTTCCAATTTTCCCTTTTTACAACCAAAACCTATGCTTCAAATTTTCCCTACCAACCCAGGAATAATGTAAGCTTTTATAATTTCCACTTTCCCGTTTTCCAAACAAACTTTTACACTACAGATTTTCCCTACCAACCAAGGGAAAATCAAGGCGTTCAAATTTTCCACTTTTCCCGTTTTCCAACCAAAACCTATCCATCACAATTTCCCTACCAACCCACGAATAATGTAAGCTTTTAAAATTTCCACTTTTCCCGTTTTCCGAACAAACTTTTACACTACAGATTTTCCCTACCAACCAAGGGAAAATCAAAGCGTTTAAATTTTCCACTTTTCCCGTTTTCCAACCAAAACCTATGCTTCAAATTTTCCCTACCAACCCAGGAATAATGTAAGCTTTTAAATTTTCCACTTTTCCCGTTTTCCAACCAAAACCTATGCTTCAAATTTTCCCTACCAACCCAGGAATAATGTAAGCTTTTAAATTTTCCACTTTTCCCGTTTTCCAAACAAACTTTACACTCCAGATTTTCCCTACCGAACCAGGGAATATGCAGGCTTGTGAATTTTCCACTTTTCCACAGCAAAACCTATGCCCGCGATTTTTCCTACCAACCAGTGAAAAATCAGGTCGTCATACAGGAGTGGCTGCGATGCACTCCTGGTCGTAAGTTTTCCACCCTGGAAAAGTGGAAGCCCCTGGTCTATACATGGGCCGGCTTAGGCAAGGCTTCTCTGAAAACAATGCCTATTAAGCGTAAGCCAAAGCCTAAGTTTAAGCCTAAGCCTGTGGAAGTTTATACAGGGGTGACGATAAATATTTTTCAGTAGGGTCCATTTTTAAAATCTTGTAAATTTTAAATTAAAATTCTTCAAATTGTTTAAATATTAAGCGGAGTAAAGATTTGACTATTCATACATGACAGAGATGCAATAATCATGTCACGATGTGCCTGCTATTTATTTTTGGACATACAGAGGACAGGTAACCAACAGGGTCAATTGAGGCATGCAAATATGCACTGGGTTTTTTAAATTTTAAAGCAAAAAAGTAGCGAATACATAGATTGAAATTTTTAAGATTTTAAATGAATCTCGTAATTTATACTTCATAATATCACAATTTTATAAATTTTTAAGATTTTTAATGAATCTCGTAATTTTATACTTCATAATATCACAACTTCTAAATTTTTAAGATTTCAAATGAATCTCGTAATTTATACTTCATAATATCACAATTTCTAAATTTTTAAGATTTTGAATGAATCTCGTAATTTATACTTCATAATATCACAATTTCTAAATTTTTAAGATTTTGAATGAATCTCGTAATTTATACTTCATAATATCACAATTTCTAAATTATTAAGATTTTAAACGAATCTCGTAATTTATACTTCATAATATCATAATTTCTAAATTTCTAAGATTTTTAATGAATCTCGTAATTTTATACTTCATAACATCACAATTTCCAAATTTTTAAGATTTTGAATGAATCTCGTAATTTTATACTTCATAACATCACAATTTCTAAATTTTTAAGATTTTAAATGAATCTCGAAATTTACACTTTATAATTTCACAATTTCGTAATTTTTAAAATTTTAAATGAATCTCATAATTCATACCTCATAATATCACAATTTCGAAATTTTTAAGATTTTAATTGAATCTCGTAATTTATACTTCATAATATCACAATATCTAAATTTTTAAGATTTTAAATGAATCTCGAAATTTACACTTTATAATTTCACAATTTAGTAATTTTTAAAATTTTAAATGAATCTCATAATTCATACCTCATAATATCACAATTTCGAAATTTTCAAGATTTTAATTGAATCTCGTAATTTATACTTCATAATATCACAATTTCGAATATCACAATATCTAAATTTTTAAGATTTTAAATGAATCTCGAAATTTACACTTTATAATTTCACAATTTCGTAATTTTTAAAATTTTAAATGAATCTCATAATTCATACCTCATAATATCGCAATTTCGAAATTTTTAAGATTTTAATTGAATCTCGTAATTTATACTTCATAATACCACAATTTCGAAATTTTTAAGATTTTAAATGAATCTCGTAATTTATACTTCATAATATCACAATTTCGAAATTTTTAACATTTTAAATGAATCTCGTACTTCATATAACACTTTTTACTTACGGTCCAAGTAGTCAATCGGGTAAAGTGGACAATACGGTCTAGCAGTACGCTATGCAACATCTTTATTTTATTGCGTAATGAAACGTTTAGTGCAAGCAGGATAGTCGTCAAACTAGTTTTCGCAATTTCTAAAATGAATTCTGTATGAAATCTTCAGATTATCGCAAACGGTTCGATGTGTACCGGTTATAAATATCCTATTGATCCACTATATATTAACGATCTCACTATATCCGGTGACGCTACAATACACGGTATGCATTGGTAAATGGGCCCGTGTAAAGATCAGGGACGGAACGTTTTTTGTGAGACTACAATAGGGTAAGCTTAAGCTTTAAACTATTTTTTTTTGCTTTGCTTAGGCTTAGGCTTAAGGCTAAGGCTTAGGAATATGCTTATAATACTGTTCCGCGCCTGTTTTTACATTGGCCCAAAAAGATAAGTTGTTTACTTAAGTCGGCGACTTAAGCGATGACTTGAACATAAACTAAGTAAATACTTAAGTAAGACTTCAGAAACCCAGCGTGTGTCAATTTTGGCTAAGAATCTGTACATATCCGGATATTTTTCATCTCCGGCCATCCGATGTCCATCTATAGAGTTTTAATCGAGTCTCGTTTTATACTGCTTAAAGGATCATATTGGTGATATAGGAAGGGAGGGTGAAAAAAATACAAAGGTATCTGATATTGAAAAATATAATATTGTATTTCGACCGGGGGGTAAACTTCTATAGAGGTAAAAATATGTCTATCTCTAATAAAATATGAGGGCATAAAAAATATGGCCCATGTATAGAACAGTGCCGGATCGTTTTCTGGATGGGCTATAATAGAGTCAGTTTCAGCTTTAGACTAATTTTTTGCTTAGGCTTAGGATTAGGCTTATGCTTAGGAATATTCTCATCCATACGCTTAGGCTTAGGCTAAGGCTTAGACTTAGGAATATGCTTATACTACTGTTCCGGCCCTGTACTATTACATGCGCTAAAAATATGATGGAGGTGCACAATATGATGGAGGTAAAAATATACCTTATTGGGAGTAAAAGTATATGAAATAAAAATATTATGGGTGTGAAAATATATACCGTATTAGAGTTAAGATACGGTGGGGGTGAAAATATTACACGACACTCCGCCCAATTAAATGTCAAGGAACAACGCTCGTTTACTTGAACGATCTTAAATGAGAGGGGTCTCCTCGAACTACCCTGGTTTATTAACGGTCGGACTGATGTAAAGGACAGGGGCGGAACAGTATTACAAGCGGATTTCTAAGCCTAAGTCGAAGTCAAAGCCTAAGTGTAAGAATGAGCACATTCCTGAGCGGAAGCCTAAGCCAAAGCCTAAGCGTAAGAATGAGCACATTCCTAAGCGGAAGCCTAAGCCAAAGCCTAAGCGTAAGAATGAGCATATTCTTAAGCGGAAGCCTAAGCCAAAGCCTATAGCGTAAGAATGAGCATATTCCTAAGCCTAAGCCTAATCCAAGCAAAAAAATTAGTCTAAAGCTTAAGGTTACTGTATTGCAGTCCCACAGAACAACGTTCCACCCCTGATCTTTACATGCGCCAACGGTCGCTTGATTTGGAACAAAACATAATGCATACTGAGTTAAAATTACACCTTTTGTCCATCGTTTTAAGTAGTAACTGAAATTTTATGCTCGCTACAAAATTTCGCTAAAATTCGTCGAAAGTTTCGTTTAAAATCTCGATTGAACACAATCACAAACGCCGGATTCAGTGCGCTGTTCGTGTAGCCCAGCCACAACGCAATCCGATACCACCATTCAGGGACCACAGATTTTGACCCACAAACCGAGGCGCCTTCATCCCTGGCACATACTGCGCTAACAAGAACAGTAACAAAAAACGGAAGCCAACAAACAATGAAAGAGCTCATAATTACTGTGAGTGTTCGAACAGCTTTCACTTGCTGTTTGGAGTATTTTTCACCGCTGGCTCCGGTCAAACTGACCACACTACGATTTTTAGTCAACGAAATCATAGACGCCGCAAGATGATGCCCCGTTCGGTAGAGTGAAGTTCGATTTTTGCGAGTAGCTAAGTAATTATCACGCGGTGATTGATCGAACGATAACGACGACCAGCTACACTGACTGCCGTACTGCTGCGATAGCCGCGGTTGCAGTGTGACAGTAGGTTGTTGGATGACGGAAATACTTCGATGATGCTTGGGGCGAACTGGAGGGCTACTGTTATAGACGAACCCTGTTTGAGATTTAGAAGATGTATCTTGATGTGAAATATTTTTTGATGGACCAAGATGGATTGTTTCGGAAGTTTCGGCAATTTCAGGGACAGCTACGCTGATTTCTGGTTGATTTTGGATTGCCGCCAAATTGATACTCGAAGGAGGTCCAGTTCGAGGCGGTGGGACTAACGTCATAGGCCGAGAAGATGTTATTGTTGGCTTCCGAGTACAATTGTTGCCAACAACTGTTTCGTTTGATGGAAATCGAAGCAAAGGGGTAGCGCTGGTCGGGCTGGACAGTAGTGATTTTGATTGTTTGGGTAAATATCGTCGTGTCTTCTGTGGGGGAGTGTCTCGAGTTTGTTCAATCATTAAAATGCTTGCATTCTCCACAACGCTGTGTTGTGTACCGGATATCCCATGCTTCGTCGTTGAGTTTCCGCTTACGTGTTCGATTTTGAGACCGTTTCCGGTTCCGGCAGAGCTGTACCGAAATTGAGGAACTTGGAGATAGTTTTCGATAAAATTCGCGTTCGTAGGAGACGGGGTTCGTGACGCACTAGGGCTTAAACCAGACGCCACCCCGTAACTGCTGGTTCCTGAGCTATCAGATGCATTAGCCGGAGTGTCACAGTTAGTCTCGTCATCTCGAGTAAAGTAACTCTTCGGTTGTCCAGTAGCATCTTCAATAGTGATAGGCATTGGATATTTTTTCATGTTTAAATATTTTTTCATATCCGCGTATTCAGATTCAAGTTGAATTTGTACGCCGTTTCGAGTCTGACGCGAATCCGTTGAATTGCCATTCGTTGTGTCGCGGAACAATAGCTTGTGTCGACATTTTCGACCAGCTGTTCGTACAGAACAGTTAGATTTGTTCGATAACTTTCGTGACACATTTAGTTTGTCAACTGCACATATTTGATTGTGAAGCTCAGCGCCGAGTTCACTAGCGACTACGCTCAATTCCGGCCGAATACCAACAATCATTGTAGCCGCACTTGCTTTTCGAAGCCGTCCTGGCATTGCGCTTGAACTAAAAATGCTTACCGAACGCCTAAATTTTCCTATGGTCGTAGTTTCTCCAACATCTGTCCCTGTATAAGCTTCACTAGCAGGCAGTACCAAATTCGATCCGGTCTGAATACCGGCTGCAATAATGCGACGCACAGCGGCGTAAATACGGCAATTGGCGACTACCAAGACAACCAGTGGGACGTAGAACGAAACGAGGGTCGCAAATACTTGATAATAAAGGTTTTGAGTTAGCTGACACCCGTAATTACTATTGCTATGCGTGTGGGGCGGCGCTCGTGAGCTCGAATGCAGATTTTCAATCACTGAAAAATTACCACGAGAGCTATGGGACGTCTGACCACGGATCAAACTGTCTCCAACAATGCCTTCTGCTTCTAAATAAGCTAAAGTACTTGTACGGGGCTGAGAATAGCTTATTAAGTTGGTTGCAGTTCGCTGGCTAGAATCGCCAAACGGCCTGGTTGCAGTTTGCAGGCTAGAATTGCCAAACGGGCTGGTTGCAGTTTCTTGACGGACATGGGCAGCAAAAGGACCTGCCAAAGAAGGGCCGCTCACAAAAACGGCTGCGGTCCAAATTAAACCGATATACGCCATAATTCGACGCCGGCTTCGGTGGGCGCCGTACTTTAACGGTCGGCTAATGAGCGCATAGCGATCGAGAGTAATTGCACACAGGTGATAAATAGACGCGGTACACAGCGCTATATCACTTGATGCCCAAATTGGGCAAAACGCCGCCGCGAAAGGCCAAGGCCTAATGGACTGAAACGGCCGACCTGAGTAAGAAGCGACGATTTCATGAGCGCCGGCAATAGGCATTACTAGGACGCCTACTAGAAAATCAGCCACTGCGAGGGAAATGTATAATAGGTTTCCTGGTTCGTTAGAAGTTGAATGACGACCTTTTACAACTACGACTACGAGGATACAGTTGATAGCAATTGTTGTTGCTATGGTCAGTAGAACCAGGAAGACGATTACAAGTGAAGCCAGAACAAATATAACGTTTCGATGGAGTTCAGGAGGGTAACCAGGAGACACACGAGGCAAAAGGGTCGAGATGTTGGAGTATGACGTCATTTAAATAGCAAACACGAATCACAGTAGCTAAGTAATTTTGTTATGTACTCATACAACCTGAAAGTGACTGAAAGTTAAGGGAATGGTCAAAGTTTTAGATTTGTATTGAATTAGGATTTGGTTTGAATGGGGTTTCGTTGAAAACTGAAATGGTTTATACTGCTTAAATTATGAAAAATAGAGATATATTTTGGTGATTTAAATATTAGTCTAAGGTTGCTACTATTTTGTCCAGGAGCTGTTCTGCCTACAAAAAACTGTACAAACGCTTAGTTTGTTGTTTTAAATTGTATTCTGAAAATTTCATTGCTAATATCGATCGATGTGAAGTTTAGAGACGAAACGTTTTTCAGCTGGACTGCAATAGAGTAAGCTTAAGCTTTAGACTATTTTTTTGCTTAGGAATAGGCTTAGGTATAAGCAGCGATGTTATGGAAATGAGGATCCCAATGCGAATCTCCATGGGGTGCGGGGCGGGGTGGAAATTTTAACATAGTAATTCTAAAATCTTCATTGGTAATATCGACCGATGTAAAGATTACAGGCGAAACGTTTTTCAGCTGGACTGCAATAGAGTAAGCTTAAGCTTTGGACTATATTTTGCTTAGGATTAGGCTAAAGTATAAGCAGGAATGTCATGGAAATGAGGATCCCAATGGGAATCTCCATGGGGTGCGGGGCGGGGTGGAAATTTTAACATACATCTTTCTAGCGTGTGGTTACACATGCCCCGTTCCTCAAAACTCGGAAGATGTCTCTCCAGGTGAGTAGGATAACCCATGATTCGTAGTGCTGTGGTATAGTTTCTATCTGGAAGACCCTATACATTTCAAACACCCTTCCAGTGTTTCCGAACCAAACTGACAGTTGCAAGTTGTAGCTGCAAGTTCTTTCTGTCATCTGTCAGCGGATACTCAGGACGTTTGTATCACAACCTACATAACGTCCGCCGCGTTTGGAATTTGATCGGATGTCGCGGATTCCCATGGGGATCCAAACTAAAATTATCCGCGAGTGGGGATGAACATTCTTACCCCATGACATCCCTGAGTATAAGCTCATTTTTAAGCTTACGTTTAAGCTTGCCTTGGAATATGCTTATACTACGGTACCGACCCTGTTCTATACAGTGAGTTCAATTTCGAAATATCTGAGTTCGGCGCTTTTGGGGCAGTTTTTTGTGAAATGCCTGAAATACAAGACAATCAATATACCAAGTACCTACGACAAGCCACACATGAAGCATATTTATTTCTAGGAAAATGCAAAATGCTTACGTATACTTCGAATCAAACGTAGAATTAATAAAACGTAATATTAAATTAAGAAGCCAAAAAAATGTCGTGTTGCTATCACAGCGGCTTAGCCAAGATGTTATTTCGACGGGTTGCTAATCCCACAAAGATTTTTCCGAAGCGAACGTAGCGAGCAAAAAAATTTTTTGACCTTCGAAATGCTGACTGGTAGACTATAAAGCACATTTAAAAGTAAATTTCCTTTGTCTCCACAAATGATACTGTTGTGACCTGTATAAAGAGGAATAAGACGGGGGTCCCCATTTTGAGTCCCAAACAATACGAGTCCGTATCCCTAATAAGAATCCGTAAGCGGTTAGATTCCCTAAACCCTAATTAGAGTTCATAAATGTCAATTATTTCTAATTGTAGCGCATAAATAACTCTAGGACCAAATAATTTGAGTTCGAAACTTTAAAGCGTACTTACATTTTGAAAGTACAGTCCTAAGTATAACCTTGCATTATCGCTCAAGCTTTAGATGCAATACAAAAAACATTTAATTCGACGGATAGTTGCAATACCGAATATATAACAGTAAAACGAAGGGTGACGGAGGGCTGGTTGAAAATAAATAATAGTCTGTAACCGAATAACAGGGGCGTTCCCTCTGGAGAGGCCAAATATATCAGTTCCCCCTCTTATTCGGCCTTCTCCTTCTCCTCCTCCTCCCCCCTCTTATTATACCTATAAATATTACATTATAACTCTATTCATTAAATCTAACCCTACTACTTAATACACTCTATTCAACTCACCCATCTTCCTAACTTCTTACTTATACACACATTTCTTCTTATATTCTTTATTCTCTATTAATTACATATTCATTTTCCTAAATAATCTCATTCTTCTTCTTTTATTCTTTTCTTTCACAAAAAACTCCAACCCAACTCAATTTCAATAATTCACTTTACACTCCTCTCCTCCAACAACACTAAAATACTACTAATTCAAAATCCCCCACCCTTTACCCCCGCCCGCAACACAAAAAGAAACTGCAGTCAAACGAAGACGATATATAATTTGTAAAACTATAAAACGTTTGGCCAATGTTACCCTAAGGGGCTTAACAGTAGATTAAGCGTATTCCTAAGCCTTTCCTATGCCTAAGCCTAAGCAAAAAATGTAATGTTACATCTAAACCTAAGTACAATTTTATAGGCCCATCCAACCATCTAAAGATTTAACCCTACCCGAACACATGCTCACAGCCTTATATATAACCTAATACGAGTTGTTACAGAGCATTTGGCTACACGAGTTAGGGTAGAGTTAATGCAGTTTTTTCGTTATGGTGACTTGGTGGCAACGTTGAAATTTACACCTAACTCTACCTTACAGTGTTTTCGGTGGGAAAATTAAATTTTTATTGTGAACGATGCATTAGGGCAAAGGGATACTGAAGTCGACAGTGCAATGAACTACGAACGGTACCTATTGATAAAACCGTAAGGTTTAAGTCTGGTTTTAAAAGCTGCATTTTTACCTCTTTTAGTAAGGTTGCAGCCGAGGTACAACCGTAGGTTTTCTCTGGCTCCCGGCTCCGGCAGAAATGAACATCCGGCTCTTGTAGAAATTTTGCCGGAGGTTCCGGAAGAAATTTTGCCGAAGATTTCAGATAAATTTTTGCCGAACATTCAGACAATTTCGGTAATAAAACTTTTGGCTCATGTTACTTTAAGGGGCGTCCAGGTTTTGGGTGGGCCTATAAAATTGTACTTAGGTTTAGATGTAACATTACATTTTTTGCTTAGGCTTAGGCATAGGAAAGGCTTAGGAATACGCTTAATCTACTGTTAAGCCCCTTAGGGTAACATTGGCCAAACGTTTTATAGTTTTAGAACAATGGAATCGTTCCGTTTCTACTGTAGTGACCCGAATAAGAGGGGGAACTGATATATTTGGCCTCTCCAGAGGGAACGCCCCTGTTATTCGGTTACAGACTATTATTTATTTTCAATAATTAAAATGCTTGCATTCTCCACAACGCTGTGTTGTGTACCGGATATCCCATGCTTCGTCGTGAGTTTCCGCTTACGTGTCGAATTTAGACCGTTTCCAGTTCCGGCAGAGCTGTACAAAAATAAGAGAACTTGGAGATAGTTTCGATAAAATTCGTTCGAACGAGTAGTGACGCACTAGGGCTAACCAGACGCCACCCCGAACTGCTGGTTCCTGACCTATCAGATGAGCCAGAAGTGTCACGGTTAGTCTCGTCATCTCGAGTAAAGTAACTCTTCGGTTGTCCAGTAGCATCTTCAATAGTGATAGGCATTGGATATTTTTTCATGTTTAAATATTTTTTCATATCCGCGTATTCAGATTCAAGTTGAATTTGTACGCCGTTTGAGTCTGACGCGAATCCGTTAATTGCCATTCGTTGTGTCGCGGAACAATAGCTTGTGTAGAGACATTTTCGACCAGCTGTTCGTACAGAACAGTTAGATTTGTTCGATAACTTTCGTGGCGCGTTTAGTTTTCAACTGCACATATTTATTGTGAAGCTCAGCGCCGAGTTCACTAGCGACTACGCTCAATTCCGGCCGAATACCAACAATCATTGTAGCCGCACTTGCTTTTCGAAGCCGTCCTGGCATTGCGCTTAACTAAAAATGCTTACCGAACGCCTAAATTTTCCTATGGTCGTAGTTTCTCCAACATCTGTCCCTTATAAGCTTCACTAGCAGGCAGTACCAAATTCGATCCGGTCTGAATACCGGCTGCAATAATGCGACGCACAGCGGCGTAAATACGGCAATTGGCGACTACCAAGACAACCAATGGGACGTAGAACGAAACGAGGGTCGCAAATACTTGATAATAAAGGTTTTGAGTTAGCTGACACCCGTAATTCTATCCTATGCATCTTGGGGCGGCGCTCGTGAGCTCAAATGCAGATTTTCAATCACTGAAAAATTACCACGAGAGCTATGGGACGTCTGACCACGGATCAAACTGCTCCCAACAATGCCTTCTGCTTCTAATAAGCAAAGAACTTGTACGGGCTAAAAAAAGTAGCTTTCTATTTGTTGAGTTCGCTGGCTAGAATCGCCAAACGGCCTGGTTGCAGTTTGCAGGCTAGAATTGCCAAACGGGCTGGTTGCAGTTTCTTGACGGACATGGGCAGCAAAAGGACCTGCCAAAGAAGGGCCGCTCACAAAAACGGCTGCGGTCCAAATTAAACCGATATACGCCATAATTCGACGCCGGCTTCGGTGGGCGCCGTACTTTTAACGGTCGGCTAATGAGCGCATAGCGATCGAGAGTAATTGCACACAGGTGATAAATAGACGCGGTACACAGCGCTATATCACTTGATGCCCAAATTGGGCAAACGCCGCCGCGAAAGGCCAAGGCCTAATGGACTGAAACGGCCGACCTCGAAGAAGCCGACGATTTCATGAGCGCCGGCAATAGGCATTACTGGACGCCTCTGAAAATAGCCAGCTGGGAGGGTGTTTGAAATGTATAATAGGTCTTCCCTGGTTTTAGAAGTTGAATAACTTATACAACACGACTACGAGGATACAGTTGATAGCAATTGTTGTTGTATGGTCGTGAACCAGGAGAGACGATTCAAGTAATCCGAACAAATATAACGTTTTGATGGATACGGGGCAGTGTGTAGCGGAGCGCGCGAGGCAAAAGGGTCAAGATGTTGGAGTATGACGTCATTTAAATAGCAAACACGAATCACAGTAGCTAAGTAATTTTGTTATGTACTCATACAACCTGAAAGTGACTGAAAGTTAAGGGAATGGTCAAAGTTTTAGATTTGTATTGAATTAGGATTTGGTTTGAATGGGGTTTCGTTGAAAACTGAAATGGTTTATACTGCTTAAATTATGAAATAGAGATATATTTTGGTATTTAAATATTAGTCTAAGGTTGCTACTATTTTGTCCAGGAGCTGTTACTCCTTCAAAGACTGTACAAACGCTTAGTTTGTTGTTTTAAATTTGTCTACTGAAAATTTCATTGCTAATATCGATCGATGTGAAGTTTAGAGACGAAACGTTTTTTAGCTGGACTGCAATAGAGTAAGCTTAAGCTTTAGACTATTTTTTGCTTAGGAATAGGCTTAGGTATAAGCAGCGATGTTATGGAAATGAGGAGATACCCAATTGCGAATCTCCATGGGGTGCGGGGCGGGGTGGAAATTTTAACATAGTAATTCTAAAATCTTCATTGGTAATATCGACCGATGTAAAGATTACAGGCGAAACGTTTTTCAGCTGGACTGCAATAGAGTAAGCTTAAGCTTTGGACTATATTTTGCTTAGGATTAGGCTAAAGTATAAGCAGGAATGTCATGGAAATGAGGATCCCAATGGGAATCTCCATGGGGTGCGGGGCGGGGTGTAAATTTTAACATCATCTTGGGGTTACACCTGCCCCGTTCCTCAAACTCGGAAGATGTCTCTCCAGGTGAGGCACCCCATCGATTCGTAGTGCTGTGGTATAGTTTCTATCTGGAAGCCCTTATACATTTCAAACACCCTTTCAGTGTTTCCGAACCAAACTGACAGTTGCAAGTTGTAGCTGCAAGTTCTTTCTGTCATCTGTCAGCGGATACTCAGGACGTTTGTATCACAACCTACATAACGTCCGCCGCGTTTGGAATTTGATCGGATGTCGCGGATTCCCATGGGGATCCAAACTAAAATTATCCGCGAGTGGGGATGAACATTCTTACCCCATGACATCCCTATATAAGCTCATTTTTAAGCTTACGTTTAAGCTTGCCTTGGAATATGCTTATACTACGGTACCGACCCTGTTCTATACAGTGAGTTCAATTTCGAAATATCTGAGTTCGGCGCTTTTGGGGCAGTTTTTTGTGAAATGCCTGAAATACAAGACAATCAATATACCAAGTACCTACGACAAGCCACACATGAAGCATATTTATTTTTCTAGGAAAATGCAAAATGCATACGTATACTTCGAATCAAACGTAGAATTAATAAAACGTAATATTAAATTAAGAAGCCAAAAAAATGTCGTGTTGCTATCGCCAGCGGCTTAGCCAAGAATGTTATTTCGACGGGTTGATAATCCCACAAAGATTTTTCCGAAGCGAACGTAGCGAGCAGAAAAAATATTTTTGACCTTCGAAATGCTGACTGGTAGACTATAAAGCACATTTAAAAGTAAATTTCCTTTGTCTCCACAAATGATACTGTTGTGACCTGTATAAAGAGAAATAAGCGAGGTACCCACGTTTGAGTCCAAAACAATCCAGGTCCGTATCCCTTAATAAGAGATCCAGTAAGCGGTTAGATTCCCTAAACCCTAATTAGAGTTTCATTAAATGTAAATTATTTCAAATTGTAGCACATAAATAACTCTAGGACCAAATAATTTGAGTTCGAAACTTTAAGCATACTTACATTTTGAAAGTACAGTCCTAAGTATAACCTTGCATTATCGCTTCAAGTTTTAGATGCAATACAAAAAACATTTAATTCGACGGATAGTTGCAATACCGAATATATAACAGTAAAACGAAGGGTGACGGAGGGCTGGTTGAAAATAAATAATAG